>OU426861.1:7868630-7871130 GCA_911387685.1 Dolichovespula media | reverse complement strand
TTCGTAAGAGAGGCAGCGCGCAATTCCTTTCGCTTATCGTCTTCTCCCCTCCCACTTCTTCCTCCTCTTCTTCTTCTTCGTCCCATTCTTCTCTCTCTCTCTCTCTCTCTCTCTCATTTTCTTCTTCTCATCTTCGTCTTTCTGTCTTTCTCTCTTTCTTTTTCTTTCTCAAAGGCGTTTACTGGTTACTATTATTACAAAGAGTCCGTGGCATAAATAAACCGTAAATCACGTGACGCCGTAAACGTCGAAATGCTTCGAGAGACAGTTCGGAACGCGTGATCCACCGTACCACAATGGGCCACGCAATTCTGCAATTTTAACGCTTAGGTATAAACATTCACCCTCTCTCTCTCTCTCTCTCTCTCTCTCTCTCTCTCTCTCTTTCTCTCTACCGAGACCGTCCATCTCCGGGCAATGTCGTCATTGTCGCGCGTTCTTAGTATACGAGCGATATCAAAACTGTATTTCTTTTCGTCTCTCTTTCTCTCTCTCTCTCTAACACACATACAAACACACACACAGAGAGAGAGAGAGAGAGAGAGAGAGAGACAAATACGAACATTTTTAATAAATAAATATACATACATACTTTCTTTCGTTATTTCGAACTAACAATAAATATCTCCCTTATATAAGATAACGTTATATATCGATTTTCAGATCGATAAATCAGTCCGTATTAATGAATACGTGTTCGTTTATATAAGTATCGTTTAATTGATAGACACTCGGATAACTTGTTTTATTTTCTTTACATTTTTTATAATCGACGATATGAAAATTAATTCCACCGTATACAGTGTCGTACGTAGACGCGCACGTACGTAGTAAATGGAGGTCACTTTTTTTTTTTTCCCCCGATCGACGAACTAACAAACGACGAGTAAACGTCGATCTAAAGACGATCATCGCGTACCGTTCCAAATAATTTATTTATGTTTATAAATTTAGACCCGACGTTCGACGAAGATTCGAAGATAAAAAAAAAAAAAATGGACGATGAAAGAATTTCTTGGGATCTTCCAGAGAGAGAGAGAGAGAGAGAGAGAGAGAGAGAGAGAGAGAGAGAGAATATATATGAAATATTGACTGACAAAAATATTCCGTATTTATCGAGATAAGAAGGAAGAAGGGCTTCGTACGCGTCTCACTTTTTTTCCCTCTTTATCGTCCGTTTCTCTCTTTCCATCCTTTTTCATTCCTCTATTTTGCGATGGGACACTGTAACGATCTAACGGTCTAATGAAGTCGTTTCAAGCGACGTTGAATTCTTTCTTTAAAGCGTGAAGGCGATACAAAACGATAAGAAGAGAAACTATACGCAGAAAGAGTGAGTGAGTGAGTGAGCGAGAAAGATAGAGAAAAAGAGAGAGAGAGAGAGAGAGAGAGAGAGAGAGAGAGAGAGAGAGAGTAGTCTCGCGAAGAAAAAGAAGAAGAAAAAGAGATAGAGATAGAGAGAGAGAGAGAGAGAGAGACGAGACGAGGGAGGTGACGGTGATGGCGGGCCGTTGGCCAAGCCTCGAAACGAGAAGAGTAGAATCGCTCGCGGCCGCAATTAATCACGCCGGAAAGAGAGCTCCCTTCCGGGGTTTTATTAACCAATTACCGAGGGTACGCGGTATATTTGATGATGCTCCAAATAAATAGCCGGCAAACAGTGCCGGGAATTCATTAGCGAATCGTTCGGCCATTAGCGTCATACGCGCGAGTTTATACGTACGAGTAAACGCGGATCGAAGCTCCGTCGTAAACGTAGACAAAAATTTTCTATCTCTATTGTCGTATAGCGTTCGTTGATGACGATGACGACGACGACGACGACGACGTTTTTCTATTTTCGTTCGAATGTTAAGAGAGCGCAATCGAATGGTCGGGACATAACCATCACGTAAGTGTAAACGTGATCGTCTCGTAATTTCTTTTTTTTTTTCCTTTTTATCGGATTCCTCGTTGGAGTTTTACCTCATCATTTTTACTCGCGCGTACGATGCGTTCGTTCTTTTACTTCTTCTTCTTCTTCTTCTTCTTCTTCTTATTATTATTATTATTATTATTATCATTATTCTTATTCGATTTCTTGTGTATATTTTTTTTTTTCCGTTCGGCGTAAAATTTTAACGTAAGAATATAACACATTCGAAAGTTCTCGTAGCTTACGTTATAGATACGTATAACACAAGTACTTACGTGGGTATTCTTCGCGATGTAGATTGCGTTGTAGATCGCGTTGTAGATCGATTGGTATCTTAAAGTAAATGCGAGATTAAAAAGAAATCGAATAAACGTGAGAAACACTCTCTCTCTCTCTACGACGTACATACGTATTACGCAGTCTTTAAATACGACAGAGGACCGATCGGTTCAACGTCTGATACGGAACTGAGCGAACGTCCTTTCGTATTGTTTACATATCGTTAATACTCGATAAAGTTCGTCCTACGACGTTCGCGTTTCGTGACTCTTTCATCAAAGTCACAAGTAATATGTAACAAAAACG
>OU426861.1:7858630-7863630 GCA_911387685.1 Dolichovespula media | reverse complement strand
AAAAATGTTTCATTAAACATCCACGTTGGAAGTTTAGTTTTCCCTTTTCGAATGTGCATCGTTTGAACCCTTTATCGTACGTCGGGGAGAACGTCGATGAACTTTGAACGTTTCAATGACACCCGAGCATTATCCACGTACATCGAATTATTTCCTCGCTGGAAATCGCGTACGATTAAACATTTATCCAGTCCCTTTTCTCTGTTTTTTTCTTTTTTTTTTTTTTTTTATTCTCTTTTTCTCCTTCGCGAATAGATCTCGTATTGTTTTTTTTTTTTTTTTTTTTTTTAACAACGTACCTATCAAATAAGACACGTACACGCACTTACGTATACATACATATATATGTATATTCAATGCGGATATCGAATTGTCGACAGATGATGCGTTTCGACAGTCAAGAACGGAAGATAGAAAATGCTTGTACTTACTTACTTACTTACTTACTTACTTACTCACTTGTTATTCCGCGATGTAGAAAACAGGCTTACGTACTTAGCGAGTTATTCAACGATTACTACGTAATAAGATAAGTGATGTTGTGCGGATAACGTATAATAAGCCAAAGCATATATATATATATATATATATATATATATATATATATGTATGTATGTATGTATATATATATGTATGACTCGCGGCCGCTTCTGAAGAGCAGCACGAGCAACAGCTTCCGTAACTCTCAGGTCTTTTAATCCGCTCGCATGGGGACGAGAAGCAAGCGAGCGAGCGAGTGAGCGAGCGAGCGAGTGAGCGAGCTCTCCCTCTCATCCCGTTCAACGATTGTCCTTAGAAAACATAAGCTTTAAAATAATGGGAGGTTTCTCTTATAAAGCTTGATGGATGGTTTAGCACGTAATTGGTTCCGCCGTGGCGATTGCGAGCGTGCACAACTTCAACCTATTGCTACTACCATTTTACTAACACTAACGCAATCCTATTGCACTTACCAAGCTTTAACATAGCCATCGCCATCGCCATCGCCATCGTCGTTGTCGTCGTCGTCGTCGTCGTCGTCGTCATCGCCATAGCCATAGCCATAGCCATAGCCATAGCCATAGGACACACATCACCGTCAAATCGCCAAGGACATGGGTTTTCTACGAGAGATAAAAAGTACTACGAGAGATAGAGGCGTTCTCCGGGTGGTTACGTTCGCGTCTCCGTGTATTTCCGATAACTCGCATCCGTGAATTGTCAATTCAAAGACTAACGGTACTATACCGAGTAACATAACTGGCAATGACACGCTCGACGAATGGCGTTCTCCTTCCTGTTTGTTACCCACCTACCCATCCAACATAGTCGATTCGACCAATCTGAATCATCACATAAGAAATGTACGGTTATGGCGATGGTCGTTTCTTTTTCCTTTTTTTTTCTTTTTTCTTTTTTCTTTTTTCTTTTTTTCTTCTTATTTAATAATACTAATAATAATGATAATAATATTTTATTTCCTTCGAATTAAATTCGTCATTTTTAATTCCGATTAAGAAAGAAAGAAAGAAAGAAAGAAAGAAAGAAACGAATAAATAAAAAGAAAAAAAATAAAAATAACGATCCGAATCGAAATTTTATCATCCCGATTTTGATCGTCGATGACGATTAACGTTTTTAAAACACGTATTAAAGATCGACGAGCGGATGGGTTAACGCGATATCGTTGTCGGACGTGTAATGAAGAAATATACAAGGTAGGTGTGTAAGACTGGTATATAAGTAGGTGCGATAATATGTGAGATAAGATATTATAACGATGAGGAGAGAGTTATTCAATCGAACTCGAATTCGTGCGAATCGAGAGTAACAATGGCGCGTTGTTACACGGAAGTGACATACGTGGAGACGTTGAAGAAATGCAAGGAGGTGGAAAGGAAAAGGAAGAGGAAGGGGAAGGGGGGAGAGGAAGAGGGAGGGAAGGGGGAAGAAGAAGACGAGGACGAAGACTAGGACGAAGACGAAGACGAAGACGAAGACGAAGACGAAGACGAAGACGAGGACGAGGACGAGGATGAAGACGAAGACGAAGACGAAGACGAAGAAGATACGAAAGTGGTCGCGCCATGCGTTCTGAAACCGCCATCTTATCCAATGGCCGAAGGATGTGGTTATTAAAATTGCAGGGCAGAGGAGGAACGGACCGGACTTCCTCGAGAGGTAGTAACGAGTGTACGGAAGAGAAAGAGAGGATAGAACGGGGAAAAGAAAGGGTAGAGAAAGAGAGAGAGAGAGAGAGAGAGAGAAAGAGTATGGGGGTATTAGGGGACAGGGTAAGAAGAGGGGGTGTTTAAGAAACGTGTCCTGTCGTGAGAGAGTAGACCTCGTTTCGTTTTGCATGAAAACAAAACGAAACGGAAAGATATGTATATGTGTGTGTGTGTGTGTGTGTGTGTGTGTGTGTGTATGTGTGTATATATATTTATATATATATATATTTTTTTTTTTATATACATACGTGTGTTATATATACCCATGCACGTTCATCGTTCATTCCCCTTTTTTCACGTTTATATACGATATATTTGTTGCGTACGATATATTCTATTGTATGTTTTTTTGTTCTTTCCTCTTTCTTCTTATTTTTTCTTCTTCTTCTTCTTCGTATAGGTGATAAATTTTACGTTCGTGCGAAACGATAAAGGAATCTCATTTGTATCGAATATTTTCCCTGTATAACGAAGTTCGTCAACAATATATATATATATATATATATATATATATTTCTCATTTTTTCGGTGTTTTCAACAATTGACGTGACTCACGGGTGTGTATGGGTATAGTTAGTTGCACGCACTTGGAATCGGTCCCATGTGTCATTAGCCCATTCGAGACAAAATCGCGAGTGCAAAAGCGTTTTTTGCTCGCACAACGGAGAATAAGTCGTGAGAGAGTACGGTTCTACGTTTGTTTCGGGGGGTACCTCCTCCCACCCCTCGCCCACCCCCCGCCGAAAGAAGAATTTTGTCCTCTTTGAAATTCATCCTCTCTCGTATCTTTCCCTTTTCCTTCCTTCCTTCCTTCCTTCCTTCCTTCCTTCCTTCCCTTTTTATTTTCCTTCTGTTTTTCCTTTTTTTTCTCCCCCTTCCTTCCTTCCTTCCTTCCTTCTTTCTTTCTTTCTTTTTTCCTTGTCTCCCTCTTTTTGTTTTTTTTTCTTGATGCAGTGAATACACACTCGGACTTTCGCTTCTTTTTTACGTTCTTTACGTTTTTATAAGAGGATTGTGTGCGTGAGAGAGAGAGAGAGAGAGAGAGAGAGAGGAGAGAAAAACAAGTAAATTGCGGTCTGGTTCGCTCGTTGTTGTTGTTTTTTGTTTGTTTGTTTGTCTGTCTGTTTTTGCAGTTTACGTTTCGTTCCTTATTTCTTTATTTTTTCTTTTTCTTTTTTTTTTTTCTTTTTTTCTATATATTTTTGTGAAAACCGTGGAAGAAGGAACCGGAAGACGATGAATGAAAATGATCACTCGTCGATGAGTGTCGCCAAAAATAATCGTCCTCTCCTTTCACGAGTAAGGGAATATATGATGGTGGGTAGCGTGGCACACGCACGTTATTTTACATTTGTTAACATGCGAAAGTATTGTCGACTCGAGTCGATCTCGACTCGACTCGACTCGACTCGACACGATTGCGAAAGTTCATTGTAATGAAACTGATGATACATAAGAATCGAAGGAGAATTTGTATTAAACGGTAACTTTGAAGAGGTAAGGTAACTTTGAAGAGAGGTAACATTGTCATTGTATCGATCGATAATAATCCAACTACCCTCCCGACGATCTATAGACATCGGTTACTCATTATGCCAAGGGTATTAACCTTAAGCCAGACAGACTCGTCAGTTGCGAACACGCGAGCTCGGAGTTCGTCGCAGAAAAGAGAGAGAGAGAGAGAGAGAGAGAGAGAGAATTTTAGCCTTACGAACGGTGAGTCCCGGTCGGCCATACTACGATCGAATATTCTTTTTTGCATTCTCTCATTACTATGATTAATTAATATACTTTTACTTTCAATTTTTCTTTCCTCGTCTGACTTCTCTCCCTCTCTCTCTCTCTCTCTCTCTCTCTCTCCCCTCTCTCTCTCTCTCTCTCTCTCTCTTTCGCTCTTTTTATGGGTATGATCGTAAGAGAGAAAGAAAAGGAAAAAAGCATCGACTCCTCGAACAAGTCCTTTCCTTTTTTTCCCCCCTCTCTCTATTTCTTTCATTCCGTTCGAAAATTTTCCTTTACTATCGTTCGTAGTGACGGTCGGATGATTTCCTTCCTTCCACCCCTCTCATATATTCCACCATACGAGTGGATCGATCGATACAGTTTAAACGTTACACCATAGTTTCCTTAATACGTCCAACGAGAATAAAAAGATCATCGACGTCTGACGAATCGATCGAGAGATCGATTTACCACGTAGTCGATTATGATAAATTCGATTTAGGAATCGAATAATATTCGTCGCTGGGTCGACGGCACGGGTGTTATTGAAATTTTTCATATTTTGCTCGAAGAGAGGGAACGATCGATCTATCGATCGATCTATCGATGAGAGACACGCGGCTCATTATCGAATTAGTCAAAGCGATTACGACGGTACTTAACGGCCGAGAGAACGAAGCCAATGTGTGAACGAACTAACGGGCTGCCGTTTAATGATAGTTGAAAGATTAGACCTGTACACGCGAAATACTCGTAGTCTCGTAAATATTGCGAGCGGAGTAGGAGGGTGATGGCGATGGCGACGTTGGTGATGGCGAAGGACGAAGGACGAAGGGGGAAGGGACGGAAATCGATGAGCGCAAGCTCACCGGTGCCGTTTTTATCGTCGCGATCGAGAAGAGATGTAGATCTCGGAATGAAGATCTCCGAGCGGCAAATGATTTAGTTTGGTTTAACGAGTTCGATCTAAGCCACGAGGATTAGAGCCACGTACGTGGTTGAAAATGAATTTGTTGCGTTGCGTGGCGAGGTTATGATAAACAACGGAAAGAAAAACGATGGAGGAAT
>OU426861.1:7846130-7853630 GCA_911387685.1 Dolichovespula media | reverse complement strand
GAACTCTACCGCTTCTGTGTGCCGTGGCCGATGAACAGAGAAAGAATGATAAATAAAGAGAGAGAGAGAGAGAGAGAGAGAGATTAGAAGTCGTGGAGATTGAGAGAGAGATTGAGATAGAGAGAGATAGAGAGATAGAGAGAGAGTGAGAGTGAGAGAGAGGTTGACCAGAGACGAGAGTCCGTTATTATCCTCCTTTTGATAGAAACTTTTCGCGATACGAAAGTAATTAGCCGAGGACAAGTCGCGATCCGCTATGATAGAAGTTGAAATTTCGTTCGGTAGTAGATACCGTCGGGACTTATTGTGGTTCTATTAGGTTGAAGGGTTAATTATTGTCGGGGCTTCTATGTGAGATCTAATGTCAGTTCATTTCGTTTATCGAATAAAATCTAATCGAATCCAATCGAATCGAATGGAATCGTATGGAATCGTATGGAATCGTATGGAATCGAATCGAATCGAATCGGGTACACGCGATAATTGGAATTACATTCGAAAGATGAAATTTTCTTATTAACGTGATCGTTTTGAAATACGATAGAAAAGATAAAGAAAGAAAAGATTTTCATTCACACGCTCGTCTAATTATTAATTATGGGAAGAATGTATCAATCGATCATCGTTCGTTCGTTCGTTCGTTCGTTCGTTGTTATATGATAGAAGTAATACATCGGATCGTATGAATTGTCATATGTTAATTAAATTAAGAAATAATTAATATATTTTTTTTGACGCATATAATAATCACCTGGAATAACAAGCGGATTGTTAGATAGTTTCTAATGATACGAGTGATAGGAATGAATACGATTGGATCTTTGGATTTTCTTTTTTTCTTCTTCTTCTTCATTTTGTTCTTTTTACAATTCGAATGCCTCGCATTCGATCAAAGCATTCGCTTTGAATCGGTAATCCACAAGTTTCGGTGGATTTAATATATTTTTTTTTTTCTTCGAATCGTATTCGTAACGTTTTAACAATATTTCTATCGAGAATAAATCGAAGAGTATCGAATTTTCGAGTATATCGCGGATTAAGCTGTGTCTAATCTCTTTCCAAGCAGAATGACTCGACGTCAACTTTGGGATTCGACTGTGTACCGACGAATACTACGTCTCTCCTTAATTGCACGTTTCATTGGCATGTATATTTTTTTTTTTTTTTCTGAATTAAATCAATCATTTTTATGATACTTCTTCCTTAAGAAGAATGTCGATAAGTATAAAAATTCGTTCGGTAGTTTCACAATATTTTTTATAAAAGAAATCTATAAACCGTTGTATCCTTTTTTCCTTCAGTTTACTTTATTTTATTTTTATTTGTTTTTTTTTTTTTTTTTCAGTCTCTTCCCCCAGATCATCCTCGCGCTCGATATCTACGATAATTACAACCTATAGCAATTTCGACCTACTTCGATGTCCGCTCTACCTCATTTTCGACCTACTGCGGATCAACCTCCCTTAATTTCGACCTACAGCGTGGACGAGCGTTTTGGAACCATCATTGTAAAAAAGAAAAAGAAACAAAAAATTCAAGTCCCTCTGGTGGCCATTCCAGAATGTCGAGAACGAAAGTTACGAATCTTCGTTGATGGTGGGATTACCGGTTGTAATTTTTTTAAGTAGATCATTCGCACGAGCATGACCGTACGATATACATATAATAAAGTTAATAATGAACAACACGTAATAATATATAATATGTATATATATATATATATATATACTTTATTTTATTTTTTTTCTAAATTACGTAAGATATACAAATATCGATTTATAAAATAAAACGAGAGAGAAGCATTTGCGACGGACTACGAAAGTAACAAGGTATATCCGTTTTCATCGAATTAATTCGATTAGTATTGGTATCAGAAAGAAAAGGTCGCCCTATAGAAATTCGTAATATAAATAAAAAAAAAAAAAAAAAAAAAAAAATATATAGAAACAAAATCTTTCGACACTTTAATGTTTCGATGATTTCAAATTGCATGCACAAAAATTTGTCGTCTTTGTGAACAAAAAGACGAAACGAAAAAGAAAAAAAAGAAAAGAGAAAGAACGAAAGAAAAGAAAAAGAAAAGGAGGATAGTGTCATTAGTCCGCGGTCCTAAATGATTTAAAAGTTCTAATAATTTTTTAATTGAAAATTTTTCCAGCCTTTTTCCAATTACTACTAATTTATCAATTTTTCCGTTTCCATCTGTCCAGTGCTTTCTGAATTCTGATTTATGCCTGTGCCCAGATGTTACCCGTGTAGATGAGGATCGCTTAGCGTGGGTTTAGTTTTCGAGATACCATAATTTTTAGCGACTGTCATTGCGTCGATGATCGTGTACGAATGTATTTTTCATTAATTATGGATTAATAATGGAATTGTGCATGAAATATGTCAATTCGTATTGCTCATTAGAATGGTCACATCTCAATAAACGCATATAAAAAAAAAAAAAAGGAAATAATTCATACATCACAAGTATAGACCGTGTATTAGTAGATTAGTGTCTTCAATATTTCTTACGAAGTATTTGAATTACGTAATAATCATTATACAGCATCGACGGAAGAAGATTACATTAAATTGGTACCTATCCTTAATTAGTTAAGAAATTATATAAAGCGCGTGTATTTATTAAGGGCGACCTGAGTTGTCCCAGGGCGTACGCGTCCCTTGTTGCGTAGAATTTTTCCATTCTTTTTTTTTTTTTTTTTTTTTTTTTTTTTTTTATTCACTTGATGCATGATATATATTAAGTATGTTAATGGTTCAGTAAATAAATAAGTACGATTAATCTGAATAATACCGATATCAATCGTACATTAATTAAAAAAAATATTTCTCCGCGACAGATATAAATATTAATTTCTTTTTTTTTAAAAAAAAAACTCACCGGTCAAATTTATCGCCGACGTTTTATTCTTATTCATCGTATTTTCTTATTCGTAACGAGCTCTGATTAATTGCACCGAGGTACACCGATTAATTAAAAGATTGAACACGAGTAAAATGCTTTTTAAAACGCCTGAAAAGAATTTTCGTTAACGAGTGCGTTTAACGTTGAACCCTTATACTTTCGAGATAGTCTTACGACCTTGAATCGAAGTTTAACGGCGTTGAAATTGTAAATATGTATGCGGCGAGGTTTACTTGTTAAAAATAAAATTCTCGCTGAATCGATGCGATCGCGTATTAATCACGGAAGGAGGAGATGCATATAGATATGCGAGTGGATAGATATTAATTTCGGAATTCCGGTGTAACGTGAAATTAAAAATTACACGAGCAATTATCTCGCTCGCTTGAACCTTTACCTGCGGTGTATCATTTTCCAATTATGCCTGGTACGATAAGTTTACGAACGTTTTTCATGGAACTCCGGCATTGATGCTTACTATATATACACACACACACACACACACACACACATATATATATATATATTTGATAAATATCAAAAAAAGCGAATCACATTAATACGAATTTTTTTTACTTTTTTTATTTTTTCAATTATTAAAGATAAAAATAATCACGATCAAATCGAACCCTTCCTTTTTTCATTCATTTTTCTTACATAATTTAATTTCACTGTTTTAAACGACGACGACGATGATGGTATCAAAACGATCGAATGACATCGATACAAATTTTATTTTTTTATCGTTTCTCTTTTTAATTATCAAAGATAAGAATTATCACGATGAAGTCGAATCTTTCTTTTCCTTTTTTTTTTTTTTTCTGTTCCTTCCATTTACTTTTCTCAGATAATTTCATTGTTCTAAACGACGACGAAAAAGAAGAAGAGAAAGGAGGATGTTATAGAACACGAATACAATGAAGAGTAATTAGCGGGATATACGATTTCTAAATAGGTACATCGGTTCTCGTGCTAGGAACTATTAGTAACACGTCGTTAATCACACGCGATTTAGCGTGGTCTGCCCGTCTCTGAATACGAACTATCGATTGAAACATCAGAGAATGACAGACCGTCGGCCGCGCGTTCATACTCTAATCTTTCTTAACTATCGTAAAGCAAATCGTTCTATTGCATTCGTATCACTCTATTGGCATCATAAAATCGCACGTGGTATATTTTACTTTCTACGTGTATTCCTTTAATGAGCAATCCCGTGGATTTTTTTCCGCGGGAATTTTTATCCTCTTCTTCTTCCTCTCTTTTTATTTATTTAACTTTATTTTTTTTTTGTTCGTTCATTCCCTTCGTATCAAACGCGTCCAATCTGATAGACGGTTTAACGTTAAACGATTGGGATATTCATAGAGATAGACGTATCGAAGTGCTACACACATGTATATGTATATATATATATATATATATATATATATATATATATATATATATATTTTTTTTTTTCTTCTTCTTTATCTTCTTCAAACGCGTCCATCTCTCTATTATTTTTTCTCAAATCGAATCATCGATCTCTGCCGACTGTCATAGATCGTAAAATCGTAGGTACGTGCGTAATGCTTGGGTTATGGAATTTATATTATCAAATACATCGTACGAACGATCACGTGTTAGAAGGATTTTGTTTACGAATTCAAATAAAAATTGAAAAAGTAACAGATGAGAAGAAAGGAAGAGAAAGATCCCTTTGATAACTGTATCGTTCCTTTTTCTTTTTTCCTTTTTTTTTTTTTTTTTTTTTCGAAAGGATACTCTAGCAGTTTCAAAGGTTTGACAGAAGAATATTTTTAGATGCAACTGTCATTGTACGTACGCGAATACACACGTGTTTATGCAGGATATATGTATATGTTAGTAAGTGGACATATGTCGTAGAGTTTCTCGAAAATTTACGTATAGCCTAGGTCGAAAGATGAAAAAGAAGAAAAAGAAGAAGAAAAAGAAGAAGAAGAAGAGGAAGAGGAAGAAGAAGAGGAAGAAGGAGAGTCGTGTGGCGTGAGGCAAGGAGGCCTGCAGGAAAAGGGCCTTGCGAGTTAAGTGAGAAAGGGAACGGGGAAAGGGAAGTATATATACATACATACATACATACATATGTACATACGTACATACATGCATAGTACAAACATACATACATATAAATAATATAAGAAGTATAAGAAGAGAAATAAGGTTCGTGTGTCGGGTGCGCAAAGGGTTTCAGCGAAAAGGGTGGTGGTGGTGGTGGTGGTGGTGGTGGTGGTGGGGGTGGTTGGTGCTGCTGGTAGAGTAGGAGAAGAAAAGGAGAAGGAAGAGGGGAGGAAGAAGAGGAAGAAGAGGAAGAAGAAGAAGAAGAAGAAGAACGGGGAAGGAGGAGAAGTGATGGGTAAGTAAAGGGCGAAGGGAGGAGAGAGGAGGAGGCTCGAACCGACTCCCACCAGCCACGGGTAGGCAGAACATCAAAGGGAACCGACTTCTCGTTCGCGAGGTGAAGAACCGGCCATCTCCGGGCCACACACGAATTACTTTTATATACTTACTTTACGTTCTGTACCACTAAAGTGTAATAACTTTTGGTATATTTGCAGCGTGCAAAAGTATTCGACGACGTCTTGTACGAGGAAAGAGAGAGAGAGAGAGAGAGGAGGGGGGAGGAGACGAACGAAAAGAAGGACAAAAAAAAAGTTTTTTTTTTTTTTTATATTCCTCGGTTAGTAAGGGAAACGTAAAGGGATTGTCTCGGCCGCGTGTACGTACGTTTAAATTGATTGATTTAACGAATAATATCTCCGAGTAGTCGAAGTACGCGAACGAACGAACGATCGAATATCGATTAAAAATCTCCTTGGAATCGATCAAAGTTCGTTATAATGATTTGAAGGAATAATCTGTCATTTAATATATATATATATATATATATATATATATATATATATATATATATATATATATATCAATTCGTGATAAATCGAGGTTACTTAATTTTAACTTTTTCCGTTGCGTAGTTTTTTCTTCTTCTTTTTTCCTTTTTTTTTTTCTTTTTTCCTTTTTCTTCGGACAAGTACACGCATCGGTTATTAATATTATCATCGAGAACCTTCGTCGTTTTCGTTTCGTTTTATTTCCTTTTTTTTTTTTTTTCTTTTTGTATTTTCCCCGAGTAATTACACGGATATCCTGCGGACGGTTCGGCCTTTTGAAAAAAAAAAAAAAGAAAAAAAAAGAAAAAAAGAAAAGAAAAAAATTGAAAACGAGTTAATAAGTTACCCGTCTTATCGCGTACAATCTCACCAAACTCCCGTCTCATACGGGTCACACGTTAATTTGACTTTTAACTCGACTTAGACTTTCCCAACCAATACTGACTTAACATTCGTACGCTCTCCTCTTTCTCGTTAAATTGCATCTAATCGTGGTCACCAGTAAAATCGAGTACTAACCGCATAGATCAGGTGGACCCGCAGAAAAAATACGGCGAACGATAAGGAGAATGAATCGATTGTCGACTTGTCGTTTACAAGATTATCGAGCTTCTACTCTCTCTCTCTCTCTCTCTCTCTCTCTCTCTCTCTCTCTCCTCTCTCTCCTTTTCCTTCTCTTTATCTTTTTGCAATTATCATTCATGTAACAGTCTTTAAAATCAACGACCGCGTCCGTTCTCGCGGCAACGGCGTTGTTTTTCAGATCTGAAAAAAAGAGAGAAGGAAAACAAAAGAAAGGAAGAAAAGAAAAGAAAGAGAGAAAGAGAACGAAAAAAAGAAAGAAGACAAAACAAATCGAACGATCCGTGAATAAATCGTAGAAGTGGAAAGTCGAACGTTTGTTTCTTTTGTTTCCCTTTTTTTCCCTTATTCCCTTTGTCGATAATTGGTCGCACGATCTATCCCATTGGCGACGTTTTATGTTCGTTATAGGAATATAGTGAGGGATTACAAAAAAAAAAAAAAAAGAGAAAAGAAAGTTACCGGGTAAAAGTCAGCTAGGCGATGAGAGACGAACGATTTCCAATACAAAAGGACGGGCTTCCAGCGTGTGCCCGTTCTCTCTCTCTCTCTTTCTATCTCTCTATCTCTCTATCTCTCTTTTTCTCTCTGGTCGACAATATCAAGTCATCAACGAACGTATTCAAGCGATCGAGTTCCCCGGAGCATGACGAATTCACTACGATGTCGTTTGGCTTTGGCAGCCAAGTTTAAAGGATCACGATAAAGAGAAAGAAAAATATAAGAGAGAGAGAGAGAGAGAGAGAGAGGGAGAGAGGGGGAGAGAGAGAAGGAGAGAGGGGAGATGGAGCATTGTATATACATACACACACATATATATGCGTACGTATATAAATATATATATATATATATATATATATATATATATATATGTATGTATGTATGTATATAAAAGTTAGAAAGAAAGAGATGTATAGAAACGACAGGGCTAGATGTCATTACGATTCTACTGTCCGTGTACTCGAGGTGTGTCAAATCAAGGACGGGGCGCGAGCCCCGGAACGGAAAATTGATGGAACGTCCGTTTCTTTTGTAAAGGGACATCAAGTAGAGACCGTCGAAAACTCACGAACGAAAATCCCCAGAAAGAAA
>OU426861.1:7831130-7836130 GCA_911387685.1 Dolichovespula media | reverse complement strand
TAAACATCACGTACGGTATAAATCGGTCTCTTCAAAGGTGAGACTTCAAAGGCCGGCGAAAATGAAGCGACCAATGGTAAGCTCGCATAGGAGGAGTCCAATATAGAAGTAGTGAGCGGATTGGTAGACCGGAACGTCACGAGGGACGAACGCGAGTATCTTATGAGTGGAAGAAAGACAGACCGTACGATGACGATAACCTCCAGGCCGTTGGTACGAGAGAGATAGAGAGAGAGAGAGAGAGAGAGAGAGAGCGAGAGAGAGATAGAGAGAGGAATAGAATGTGTGTGTATGTGAGAGAGAGAGAAGGAGGATCAACTATAGGCGTGGCTAGAATTATGTTTCTACTGGGTAGAGTGGGGTTCGACGCGTACGAGGGACTAAATATATATATGTGTGTGTGTGTGTGTGTATACATATGTGTATAATGTGTGTGCGTGTGTTTGTGTGTGTATATATATATATATATATATATATATATATATATATATATATATACGTATACGAGTTTGTAGATTGGTGGGAGAGAAAATAGAGAGAGAGAGAGAGAGAGAGAGAGAGAGAGAGAAGAACATATTCCCCACTATCCTACCCCTCTCTCTCTCTATCGTTCCTCGTTTCAAGAAGGAAAATCGTTTGCACGGGTCTTGCATCGACGTTTTCCGCTCGATTATAAACTGATAATGATAATAAGTATCTACGTATGTAAGTAGTAAATAAGTACTTATCTAAATGAGTAAGTAAGTGAGCATCTATTAAGTGATTTATTCATTGAAAATTTTTTTTTCTACCTTAGAGAATTCATTATTTTCGATTGCACGTCGTCGTTCGGTCGTTCGGATATTTTTTTCTTTTATTTTCGTTCTTTATTTTTTGGTATTATCGAAAAGAAATATGTGCGTGTGCGTGTAAACGTGTGAATTAAGGAGAGAGAGAGAGAGAGAGAGAGAGAGAGAGAGAGATACACATATCTAAATGTAAAATTTTATAAAAAAAATTGTATTACTTTAATATAAAATTTTAATAATAGATCGGATCTGATGATCTCCGTGGAACGATGTCGTTTGTACCATTATTAAGTACCTTATACTTATCTATCGATTCATTTATTCGAATTTGCAAGAAGGAAAATAAGGTTTGAGAGGAGGCGAGGCGGAGGGATCGGAGAGGGAAGGGGCGGTGTTAAACAATAACCTGGCTTTGGTCACGCATCAATGTAGGATCGGTCTCCCGAGACGAATGAGTTTAATGGTTAGTAGGTAGGTATTGTGTATTGTAAGTAAGTACGTGTAAGTACGAGATATCGTTCGATGCCCACGTTCGATCGATCGAAGAATAGGGAATAAAAACAGAAACGCAGAGAAAGAGAGAGAGAGAGAGAGGATCATTGGATGATCAGATTTTTTTCTTTTTTATTTTTTTTTGTTCATTCGCGGACGTATCACAATTACTTACTTACTTAAGTATTTCAGTATACTAAGCGTTGAACGTTTCAAATAGAAATCGAAGAGACTAGTAGACAGATTGAATATTTATGTGTAAGTATATAGAAATAGTTAATCGGGAATATGTGGGTATACGCTTCGTACGGGTGTTGTGTATCTGTGACAACACATAAATAGATCTGCTGTTGTTCGCGCGCGCGCGTACGAGGAGGAAACGAGCGATGCGAAACGTTCATGAGCCTTTGCCGTGGCAGCGACCTTTGCCATAAGAGTACCTTCGCGTGACCTGTCCCTAGACTTCTCGTCAATTACGCTTAAGTTGGGTACATCTTGTCGTATCTAATAAATAGATATCATAATTCTCTAATGCATTATAAATATATACATATATTTATATATGTATGTATGTATGTATGTCTCTCTCTCTCTCTCTTTTTCTCTCTTTCTCTTTCTAATGATCCATAGTCTATTATATCATTTTACGTGGACGTAAGAATATATAATCGAGTTAGAATAAAGTGTCCGCGCAAGTGTAAATCATCTGCGTGTATGGTTAATGGGTCTTGACGAAAAGAAAAAGAAAAAGAAAAAGAAAAAGAAAAAGAAAAAGAAAAAGAAAAAAGAACCTAGAGAGAGAGAAAATTATCCAAAAAACGACTTTTGATGTCTCTCCAAACGTAGATGGATAAGTTAACGATTTAACGTAGGACAGATCATCGACGGTGCTTTATTATCTATCGTTACGAGTTTGGTGGACAGTCGATAGACAGTAATATGTTTATATTTGTCAACGAAGTTAATTCTTAACTGAATCTTGTACGGAACGTTTCGACATTTAGATATTTACGTAATATTATTATTATTATTATTATTATTATTAGTATTATTATTATTATTATTATTAATTATTATTATTATTGTTATTATTTATTATTTCTTCTTTCATAGGAGACGGTTGTTCTTTTTTATTTTTTTCGAAAGTAAACGTTTGAAAAAAATCCAACGACGAATGAAAATTTCTCTTGACTGTGTTGAGTGTGCGATAGGAACTTGGTAACAATGCAATGGCATGACCTTTCTCTCTCTCTCTCTCTCTCTCTCTCTAACTCTTTATCTTACTTTTTCTCGTGACGAGTCTCCTTTACTCTCGAAAGGTGTCGTGCGAACGCTATTAGCGTCCGTCGTCACGGCGCATCGTGGAAGCAAGCTGCGCAAGCACCGTGTGCCTTGCTCGATTACGAAGGATGTATCTCGAGAGCTGTAACGAGATTTATCCCCCTTCCCTACCCCTCTCTCTCCTTCTCTCTCTCTCTCTCTCTCTCTCTCTCTATCTATCTGTCTATCTCTCTCTCTCTCTTACTCTCCCACCCGAGACTTTTTTGTCCCCTCACACCTTCCGTGACTCGGCCCGATCTGACAAGAGAATGGATCCCGGTCGTAGAGTGGTTGGTTGGATAAGCGGTGGAAAATTACACGCTTGCCAGACCTCGGCTGTTATCGAGTTCGGTTTTCAGACGAGAATCGAACGTGTTCGCTTGGTATAGGTTCGAAGATAAGAAGAAGAGGAAGAAGAGGAAGAAGAAGAATGGCGTGTTGTATCGATGGCAAACGATACGATACGATACGATACGATACGATACTACGACGACGAGGTGGACGAAGACGGCGATGACTCCGAACACTGAAAACGAGAAGAAAATGTATATGCGCAGGTAAACGGCAAGTAAATAGGTTATGCAGATATATATATATATATATATATATATATATATATATATATATATATGTATGGGTATCTATAGGTATTGAGACGAAAGAGAAGATGAAAAAGGATCCAGGGTTCGCGTGATGGAATTTTAAAGACTAACGATTTAGTATTCTCTCGTTCTGAACTCGGTTACCAGGGAAACGGAAACGGAAACGGAAACGGAGACGGAGAAACTACGAAACCTTTGATACGTGCATGGGTAAACGGGTAGAAAACCTTCGTCCCACACCGGATAAATTCCTTTTTTATTTCCACGGACGAGAAATAATCGAAAAACAAGAGGAAAGAAAAGAAAAGAAAAGAAAAGAAAAGAAAAGAAAAGAAAAGAAAAGAAAAACAAGTCGTGGAACGACGACGAACGATAGGACGATAGGATTATAGGACTATACTACGATAGGACTATAGGACGATAGGACGATAGGACGTGAATACGACCGATCGCCGTGAGATATATATCAAATAATCAATTAAAAATTCGATCTCCGGTTATCCCGAGACTAATAGCTCGGCGGAGCGTTACCTGCGTGTTCACGTGTGGTCCACGATCTTCTACTTCTTCTTCTTCTTCTTCTTCTTCTTCTTCTTTCTCCTTCTCCTCCTCCTCTTTCTCTTCATCATCATCGTCCTCTTGCTTCTCGAAGAAAGAACGGAAAGAACGAAGAAGTGGGATAAAGAAAGATGGGCTATGCGAACGGAGATAAAAAGAAAGAAAGAGACCGAGAGACAGAGAGAGAGAGAGAGAGAGAGAGAGAGAGAGAGAAAGAGGAACTTGTAAATTTTCCGAAAAAATGCTCATTGATGAATGGTTTATAACCATGGACCTCTCGCGTCCCACCAACGATCATACTACTCCGGTATCCGACGATCCGCCCTCGTGCTTCATCCCCACTCTGATCTTTACCCCCACCCCGTTTACGTAAACGGCAAAGAGAGCCAACCGCACACACTCCCCACTGTACCGAAGCCGAGCGAGAAGAGAGATAGATAGATATATAGAGAAATATATATATATATATATATATATATATATATATGTAGAGAGAGAGAGAGAGAGAGAGAGAGAGAGAACCCACCACCGCGGCGAGTGGCAGCGTCGGAAAGAGGGACACAACGGGGCCTACCTAAATATCGGGGGATCATGCTAAACGGCGGCAGATCAAAGGGACCGACAGAATCCAGTGGCGAGCTATCATAATAATTAGGCTCGCTCGCGCCTCTTTGTATCGGGATAGAAAAGCCGACGGGAAGGTCGAACGTAGAAGGAAGAGAGAAAGAGAGAGAGAGAGAGAGAGAGAGAGAGAGAGAGAAAAGAAAAAGGTGGTATATACGGATTGGACGCGAAGGATCTTGGGACTCCGGTCTCTCGGCTCTCCTCCAACTTGTTGCCCCGGTACGACCGGTTGTTGTGTTGTTCCCTGGGTGTTGAGAGAACTTCTCTCTCTCTCTCTCTCTCTCTCTCTCTCTCTCACACTATCTATCTCTCTCTTCGTCTATCCTTCTCCGTTGTGTTCGCTTGCTCGCTAAATTGAAGCTAAGAGGACTCTAAAAAGATTTTACTGATTTCGCTTTTCGGAATGACGTGAGCACGCAATCACAAACGCAAAGGGTTTTAAACTAATCCATCGAGGAGACAAGGAAAAGACAGATTCCCTTTCCTTTTTTCTTCTTTTTCCTTTCATCCTTCTCTTTGTCTTTTTGTTGTTTCTCATATATTTTTTTTTATCGTCTCTCTCTCTTTCTATCACTCTCTCTCTCTCTCTCTCTCTCTCTCTCTCTCTTGCTCTCTT
>OU426861.1:7823630-7826130 GCA_911387685.1 Dolichovespula media | reverse complement strand
GGGACGATTACGTTGAACGTTTGAGCCCAAGGAGAGTGGGATACGCGAGGACGGATTCCGCGATGGACAGTGAGGACAATTATTCGTCAAGGAATAGCGATTATAGAACGTCCAACGGTAGGAGCTCGATAAGGACTCATGAGAGTAGTGGCGGTGATTCGGTAACGACGTTGAGAGAGGACGACGACGAGGAGGAGGAGGACGAGGAGGAAATTGATAGTAGAACTAGCAGCAACGGTACCACGGCTACCGCCGGTGCAACCGACGATTACTTTAAGCCGTTAAAACGTTTGCAAATGGTTCAGATGCAACATTCTGACGAGGAGGAGGAACGCGAACGCGATAGCAACGAGCGTGGCGTCAAATCGTTCAGTATATTGGATATATTGTCGCATCGGCCGAAAGCGAAAATCGTCAGACCCTGGGACACGGTTGATACTACTCACGGTCATCGTCAACATCTTCATCATCATCATCATCATCATCATCATCAACAGCAACAACAACAACAACAACAGCAACAACAACAACAGCAACAACAACAACAGCAACAACAGCATCTGCAACATCAGCTACATCATCATCACCTTCACCATCACAATCACTCGACTAACACAAGTACCAGAGAATTGTCCTTGATGGGCATGTCACTGGCGTCTATGTCAAGTACAATAAGCGAGCCACCACTCAGTAGCTCCTCCTCGTCCGGAAGAAGTTCTGTATCCGATTCCGGTAGTCCCGATCCTCTCGCCCATCATCACCACCACCATCACCATCATCATCATCATCACGCGGCACGACACCACGCCGTTCATCCGGGACTACACGCGGCGGCTCTTCAGCAGCAGCAACAACAACAGCACCAACAACAACAACAACAACAACACCAACAGCAACAGCAATTCAAGAAAAAGAGTTCTCAGCACCATCCTAACTCTCAGGCTGGACAGAATGGAAAAAGAAGTACTGGACAGGGTAGTCCTTTGGACGCTCTGTTCCAGATGACGAGCAAGACCTTCGACGCTGGTGAGCACAGTCAAGGTGAGAGAGACGTTTATTTTCTTTCCTTTTCCTTTCTTTACTTTACTTCTCTTTTCTCTCCTTCTCCCTCTTTATACATTCTAATATTTATCTCTGTTATTTTTACCATCGTCTCACTCTCTCGTCGATTTTGTCATACTCGTTCGTTCGTTCATTCATATCGTCTTTCTCCTTTTCTTTTTATTCCTTCTCTTTTATTTTATTTTTTTTTTTTTTCCATCGAATGGGAATGCTCTTCTAATTGAGTCTAGTTCGTGCTTCGCCAACGTTTCTGCGCTCGGCGGAGTTTTCTTTTTCTCCTTTTTTTTTTTTTCTTCTTCTTTCTTCTTTTTTTCTCCTAAAGATGTTCACTCACTGTAATTGCATCAGGAGTGGTTAATTAACCTGAGCTAAGGGAAACGACGTGCGTATATCTTGCTTTATGTAATCTCTCTCTCTCTCTCTCTCTCTCACTCTCTCTCTCTATTTCTCTCTTTATCTCTCGTACAGGGGTGGGGCGTGAGAGGGAGGTTGGGAGGGAGGGAGGGAGGTATAGTCAAACCGCAAATAGATAGGTAGCTTAAATGTGTTATTACATCCATTATACGTTTCCTCGTGTGTTTTGTCGTTCTCGATGAAGAGAAAACAATGTTTATTATTATTATTTCTTCTCTTTTTTTATCCGCCTCTTCTTCTTCTTCTTCTTCTTCATCTTCTCGTTCCTCTATCTCATCGATACGTTTTGCTTCGATAAGCGTGAAGATGGATATATCATAACCCATTACATTAGTTTCTCGATCACGGTGACGAGCAGCTATCTTTCTCTCGTCGTAGATATTTAGTCACCGTAATTTATTCGTCACGCAATTATCCGTTGACGCAATCGGAACAATGTTTAACGTTACGTCATATTTGTGCTCGTGAACATTATAGAATATTATACATATATAAAATTATACTTATACATGTGTGTGTGTGTGTGTATGTATATATATCGAATCTTTAATCGTCGATTATTTCCATAGAAAATGCTTACGCGTTGATGATCATCATCGCGCTTGAGACACTTATTTATGTAATTCGCTTTATCGTTCGTTGCATTAATTAGAGGAGAAGGCAAATTAAGAAAGTAGAATTATGAATAGACGAATTTGTATGCAGTTTCCACGTATAGTACGTACGAGAGAGAGAGAGAGAGAGAGAGAGAGAGAGAGAGAGGGAGAAAGAGGGAGAGATGGATATATATATATATATTCACGTATATATCTCATAATCAACGAGTTAAGAACGTTCGAAGGAAGCGTGGGGTATATTCGTGTAGAAAGATCTCGAGCATCGATCTATGAATACGGGCCTTAATTTTGATTGATGTTCCGACTCCATAGGGGCAGTTATATGCCGTAGGTGTGCAGCGCGTGCGGTCCCAGTTTTGCTAACAACAAAGCCTACTTTGCAATGTTTTGCATTTTATTGTCTTTAA
>OU426861.1:7808630-7818630 GCA_911387685.1 Dolichovespula media | reverse complement strand
ATGTACAGTCCTGGTATAAAGTAATAATATTAGCTGACAGGTAATATTGCGGAATTTGTTAAAGAAATTTATTTTATTATAATCTTTATTCTATCAGTGTTTGTCACGAGTTAGGTAATGTTGCCACGTGGAGTTGGGTACGATAAAAATTGAATATGTACGACAATGGCACGGTCATTATTTTTCTACGTACTTTAAGTTTATGTTTATTTCACGCATGTGCATGTATGCATACGCGTATATCCTTACGATGGAGAAATTAGTTTCGACGAATAATGAAAATTTATTTTTTTGGAAATTTTCTCATCTTTCTTATTTCTTTATTCTTTCTTTTTTTTTTTTTTTTTCTTGTAAACAACGCGATATATAAATGATCGGGAACGAGGAGAAAAGGGAAATATGTATAAATTGACAAATATTGTGGTAGATAGATATCGATGAAGTATATTAATCGACACCAGTAATCGTAGTAATGTTAGAAAATAATACTCTATTTTTATTTATTATTTGTACGCACATGTTCTTTTTCGGTAAATGGATTATTTAGTGATACAATCGAGATTTATATTTACGACTTTATTATTATGATTATTATTATTTTCTTTTTCTAAACAAGACGAGATAGATAAATTAATATAATATTTGACGTACGCTCTCCTCCATAAAAAAAAAAAAAAAGAAAAAAAAAAGATAGAAAAAAAATTATATACAATCATCGTATTATATATTAAGCGTTGAGATTATTAATGTAAAATTAATTTGCGCCTTACGGTGAAAGTCGCGGGTAAAACATTGTGATCTATTCGTATATATATTTATATATATATATGTATATATCTACGATCATTGTCGAATTACGTAAGAAAGAAAAAGAGACAGAGAGAGAGAGAGAGAGAGAGAGAGAGCAAGAGAGAGAGAGAGAGAGAGAGAGAGAGAGAGACAGAGAAAAATAAGAGAAAGAAAAAAGAGACATCGTACGAAGAGACCCACAAAGAAACCTTCATCTTCGTCGTCACGATTGCGAGAGAGAGAGAGAGAGAGAGAGAGAGAGAGAGAGAGAGAGAGAGAGAAAAGCTATGAATATTTTCTTCCTTCTCGTAAATTGTTGTATCCCCTTTTTCGTGGATTTAAAAATTTTCTTTTTTTCCCTTCTTTTCCTTTTTATTATTATTTTCTTTATTTTCTTTTTCTCGTCGCATTCAGTTCTCTCGGAAGTTCTTTCTGCACGTGCTGAAGAAGTCATCTCGTGTGTTCTCATTGATATTCGCAAGAAAGAAGAAAAGTGACGGTGGTGGTTGTCGTTTTTAAGACGGGATCGGTAGGAGGGTAAGGGTGAGGAGGGTTTGAAAGAGGAAAGGGAGTTGGGAGGGAGGGAGAGTGACGGAGGGGTCCTTTAAATGGAAGAAGACTGCGAAATTGTCGTTTCCACGCGCAGCACGTTTTTTTATTTAATTTCTTTTCTATCTCTCTCTCTCTCTCTCTCTCTCTCTCTCTCTCTCTCTCTCTCTCTCTTTCCAATTTTATTTTGTATTTCTTTCTTCTTCTTTTTTTTCTTCTTCTTTTTTTTCTTCTTCTTCTTTTTCTTCTTCTTCTTTTTCTTCTTCTTCTTTTTCTTGCTTTCGTTTCGTCCGGCAAGAAGTGGCGAAATCTTCCTTTGAAAGATCTTTTTTCTTCGTCCTCTTCCTTCCCCTTCCTTCCTTCCTTCCTTCCTTCCTTCCTTCCTTCCTTCCTTTCGTCGACGAAAGCACTGTTTTCGAGAGTCGCTAAGGGAAAAAAAAAATAGCCGCGTATTATGTCGAGAACAAAACGAAAAGGGAGAGAGAGAAAGAGAGAGAGAGAGCGAGAGAGAGAGAGAGAGAGAGAAAGAAATGGAGCAGGAATCGTATATTTGTGCACGGAACGCGAACACACACACACACACACACACACACACACGCGCGGGCGCACGCACATATGAGCGCGTAATCAGTCGCGCTCGCGCGCCTCGCGAGCGCTCGCGAGCGCTCACGCGTGCGTGCCGGTCCAGTACGCGCGTATAATTTTAGGCCTTACCTATACAAGAGAGTAATTTATTACGTGGGTCCGGGCGCGAGAGAGCATATGTTTCATTTGCATATAGCGTGATACAGAAAAACGCTCCGCGGACCGGACCTTTTGCGAGGATATATATATATATATATATATATATATATATATATATATATAAATATATATATACATACATACACGACTTACACAGGTATAGACGGGAGACATTTAGGTTTGAGGGGTGGAGGGGGTTGGGGTAGGTAGGTAGGTATATATGCGAGTATAATGTTGACAAAGGATAATTTCTTGCCCTTTTACGTTCTCCATCAATGTTCTCTCTCTCTCTCTCTCTCTCTCTCTCTCTCTCTATCTCTCTTTCTCTTTTTCTTTCTCTTTCTTTCTCTCTTCTTCTTTCTGGATATTATTCGAGAATGGGAAAATTGAGGAATGGAAATGAGAAGATAGCCATGGTACGGGAAACGAGAAAGAAAGAAAATGGAACAGGGACCAGATATAAAAGAAATAGATATATATATATATATAAAAAAAATATTATATATATATATATATATATATATATATGTATATGTATGTATGTATGTATATCTTCTATTATATTATTATAATTTCTATAGAGAAGGGAAGTGAAAGAAGGAGAGAGAAAATAAGAAAGATGCGAATACAGAAGAAGGTTGGGAATATATAATAGAGATAATACGTGGGTATATTGAACGAGTTATAAAAGGGGCAGGGGGAGGAGGGGGGAGGAGGAGGGGCGGCGGCGGCGGCGGCGGCGGCGGCGGGGGGGTGGTGGTTCTTTTAATCATTGTTACTAATCATCGATGCGAGTGCATGCTCGTTCGTACAATAATTTGATAATAATTAATATTAACGGGAAGTATAAAAAAGAAAAAGAGATAAAAAGAGAAAAAAAAAAAAAAAAGTTAAAGGGAAGTAAAAAGGAGGAAAGACGAAAGAGAATAAGATGGAGTAAGATGAGGAGGATGAGGAGGAGGAGGAGGAGGAGGAGAGAGGTGGATATTCTCACGTTATGCAACAGCTCTAATTGATGCTCGTACCTGCATCAATGTTCTTAAAGGATCATCAACGTCGACGCGTTGAACCCGCAGGTAAAGCTCTACACGACCGCACGTGAGAGAGCCACGGGAAAGTGTATAAAAATGATTGAATTCAATAGTATCGTCTGGAATACACAGTACTAACTATCAGAGAGAGGAAGAGAGAGAGAGAGAGAGAGAGAGAGAGAGAGAGAGAGAGAGAGAGAGAGAGAGAGAGGGATATCCAAGACGGGCGCGGATGGCGGCAGCAAAACGCGTATATGTTTTACGCTCTCTGTGTGTCGGAAAGAACGTTGTACTTGAAATAAGGCCTTCGCGATGTTTTATGAGCGAACGTACATTGTTATTAGCGGGCTTACCTGTCACGGTCGATACAACTTAATAGCCCTGATATTTATGCACGAAATATCGCCATGAACTGTGTCTTTAATTGTACGTTATTCTTATGGCAAGAGAGAAGAGAATAGAGAAAGAGGAAGAAGAAAACTAAGAAGAAGAAGAAGAGAAAAGAAAAAGTGTATAAATGAAAGAAGAAAAAGGTTGTAAAACAAAGACTCGAAGAAATGGAAGCTTTTGGACATGTCTAAGTTTATATTACAAATGTCTCGTCTATCGGTTAATCATTTATACAATTTTTCTCAATGTAATATTATGCTCGTTGATTATTATTATTATACAACGATATATATATATATATATATATATATATATATATATATATATATATTGATTATATAGATACCTACGGTTAGATCTAAACGTCGATAAGATCTAAGAATCGATAAGACCTTAACGCGATTGGGTGCGACTTGATGGTTTCTACGGTTTTGAATTTAAAGCAACTCGGTTTAAAGCCCGGAAAAGTAACAACCAGCCATTTACAGTGCTGTGTGTGTGGGGATCCATTCTCTTTGAAGTATAAAAAGAACTTAATATCTAATATAATAATAACGGTGAAACTTCGTAGAGACATTAACGACGACATTAACTGAATCGTCATGTGTGTATGTGTGTGTGTGTGTGTGCGTATGTACGTACGTACGTATGTATGTAAAACACATTTGCTTATAAAAGTCATAAATCACTTGGCTATTCTCTTTTATACGATGAGAATCCTATGGTGGTAACAGATAATATTACTACTACTAATACCACTAATACTAATACTAATACTACTACCACTCACTACCGCTAACATCGATGCCATACATAAGCTTAGCCGCTTATGCGAACCGCCCAGAGTGAAACACCTGCCTCGTACGACGACGCACGAGACTTCCCTATCTAACCAACTAACTCTCATTTGCCAGCCAGCGAAACTACGATGATTTTTCCGAGTAATCCCGATATATTATCAATCCATTTCTTTTTTTTCTTTTTTTTTTTTTTTTTTTTTTCTTTGTACACACCCGATATATGTAAAAGTAAGTACACGAATACGTATTTCATACAGGTATTTTTATTTAAATCGAGGAACGAACTTGAAGAACGCTCTCCGACGAGTTTCATCGCGATTCGGCTTTTCCTTTTCTTTATTTTAATTTATTATTAATATTATTATTATTATTATTATTTTTTTTTTTTTTTTTTTTTTTTTTTTTATATCGACGAGCCCTTGGCCCTCTATATTTTACTCGCGACGGGGCTCACGAAAAAAAGACGCCTTTTTAATACCAGTCATCTCACATGGCGCGTGTGATCGCCCGAACCCACGTCCATTCTAATTTTTCTTTCTCTTTCTTTATTTTAACCCCCCCTCTCTCTCTCTCTCTCTCTCTATCTATCTTCCTTTTCTTCCTCCTCTCCCTCCCTTTTTCCCCTTTTCTCAGGTTGCGGTCTCTCTCGGTTCTGAATTACAAATGATATCGAATCGAATCGCTCGTAATATTATTCGATACGTGTTCCATTACCAAGCCGAAGCCTCGGGATTCAAATTAGATTACCGGTAAGTTAGGCATTCTCGTTTCTTTCCTTTTTCTCTCTATGTATATATATATATATATATATATATATATATATATATATATGTATATAAATATGTGTGCGTATGTGCATGCATATATGTATGTATGTATGTATGTATGTATAAATCTCACCGTTGATCTTTCGTTCTATCTTCGTCCTTTTCTCTGTGTAGCCTGACGAACGGACAGACTGACGGACGGACGGACGGACGGACGGACAGACAGACAGACAGACAGACAGACAGACAGACCGACACACGTACCTATATCCACGAAAGGGCCTGAGGCCCTTCCACCAACACGGTAGCCTCACGTATTCGCAATTTACTTCTGATTATTACGCTCTCTATACTTACGCGCGGTATTCTTATCTCTCTTTCCACTCTTCTCTCTCTTACCCTTTCTCTTACTCTCCCACCCTCCCACCCTCCTGCTCCCCCCTCCACGCTCCGTTTTCTTCGGGCTGAATCTTATGTAGAAGAAGAGGAAGAGAGATAGAGATAGATAGATAGAGAGAGAGAGAGAGAGAGAGAGAGAGAGGGAAAAGGATCGAGTCAGGGATCGATTTACGTTGGAGTCTCGATCGTTTGAGTCTCGTCGATCTACCTACCCTTCTCTACCTCGTACATGATCTTAAAGGCTATATCTCTCTCTATACCTAACTTCTTCGAGTGAAGACGTTAAAGGTCTCTCTCTCTCTCTCTATCTCTTTCTATCTCTCTCTATCTCTCTATCTTACCGTATGTATATATATATATATATATATATATATATAT
The DNA here is from genome assembly GCA_911387685.1 of Dolichovespula media. Taxonomy (NCBI): domain Eukaryota; kingdom Metazoa; phylum Arthropoda; class Insecta; order Hymenoptera; family Vespidae; genus Dolichovespula; species Dolichovespula media. The sequence continues at coordinate 7,812,783 of OU426861.1, read as the reverse complement.
ATATATATATATATTGTATATACGCGTGTATGTATGCTTTTCAATTCGAAGATTCATCCCTCTTACTTACATACATACGTACGTTTATCCTGATCATGGTTACCATCGTGGAATTTATAAAAAACAAAAAAAAAATCATTCTAAATTATTTAATAAGAAAGGAATAAAAAAAGAATAGAAAGAAAAATATCATCCTACTCGTCGTTTCCAATAAAGTTACCGGACACTTTCTATTGCGATATCCGATATTCATTAACGCGGAAACGTCGTTTGCGGTTCGTTCATTCTTGTTTTCTTCCTGAATGTTTTTTCCTTTTCTTTTCTTTTGATTTTTTCGTCTTTTCAACTATATCCGTTCGATTGTTGTATCGTATTATTGGCGGATTAAACGAAAAGTTTTTCTTTCCCTTTCTTTTCTTTCTTCTTTCTTTTACCTTCTTCTTCTTCTTCTTCTCTGAGCGTAACCCGAACATCCAAAGTCAAAACTTTTTCTTCCTGTTTTCTTTTTGTTTTTTTTTTTTTTTTTTAAATTTAAATTTCTTTTTTTTTCTTCTCTCGTTTTTTTTTTTTTTAATTTTAATTTTCTCCCCCGTTTCATTTCGCTCGTCTCGTAGAGAATCAACGATCATTGCCATAAGTCAAAGTTTAATTCTCTTTGCTCGTTACGCCGAGCTCGCATAATCACATGGGTAACTATACTTGCCTATCATACCGCGACCAGGTGGAAGGGACAAAAAAGCATGCGGTTTTGTTTCGACAAAACCACCTAGACCTTTAATTAAAAATACCAAAGTCTTTAAATTTTCTTACATCTAGACTTCGACTAACACCGGCAATTACCACGCTAACATTCCCCCCCCCCACACACCTACCCCCCACCGTATAGTTCGTTAAATAACGAGCCTTTTACGATATAACAACGATCGTCCATCCGTTGAAATAGTCCGCTTAAGTATGCGTGTAAGTATTTACACGGTGGTATTATACACGTATCCTTAACTATCGTTAAATATTTCGCACGAGTCCCTTAAGACCATGGAATTTCGATGAAAGGGATCGACGAGGAGTAACGACGAGAAAAAAAGAATTGTTCATCGACGTTAGAACAAATTAGCAACGAACAACAACGCTCTCTGATCGTCGTACGGGAATTATATTGCAAGGAAAAAAAAAAAAAAAAAAAAAAAAAAGAAAAAAGAGAGAGAGAGAGAGAGAGGAAGGAAAAAAGGAGATAAGAAAAAAAATAAGGTTTGCGATTGCATCCCATTTTCGAAAGAGTTCGCCGGAACTTAGTAATAATAATTTTGCGATGTAGTACGATTGCCTCGTGGTATTGCAATAGTTACGTACGTTCCTTTATAAACATTCGAATTAATCTCTCTTGATTATACACGAGATACGATAGATACTTTTCGTAAATTGCATTTTTACTCTTCGCAAAATTTCAACCAGGGACTGATTGCGACAATGTAATGTAATTTCGACGTATGCGTTATCCTCCTCTATTACAAACAATTGCGTACCCCATTCGAACGTTCCAATTAATTTCTCCGATCGGTGAAATACGACAAATACCTTTTGTGAATAGCATTAAATTAAATTAAATTAAATTAAATTAAATACGATCGGTACAGGTATAGGATATCGGTTCGACATAGAAAAGTGACAAAAATCGTCGTCCATTTAAATATACAAACGAATATCTCGGGATAATGAGATTCGATAAGGTACTTCTTCGAAATTTCTTTTTGATAACGAGAATGCAAATTAGACGAGTACGATGACTTCGACGATTACAAAAATGACGTACCCTCGAGGGCTCGTATATATAATTTCTATAGATAATGAAATGCGATGGATATTTTTGTTTACTGTGGGTACGCGATTAAAAAAAAAAAAAAAAAAAAAAAAAGGAAGAAAAAAGAAGAAGAGGAGAAAGAAAAAAACACGACGAAATTTGTATTGAACGAAGCCAAGATGTAATGTTTATAGACGATGGTATTATAATAGCGTTAAAACCGATAATGCGATCCGCATGGTTTAACTTGCAAACGAGTAAGCGACGATAGCCGGCTTCTTACGTAGATCGAATCGTTTTTATCGATCGCGGTTTCGTCGTTTGCTTAGTCCTCGTATGTACGTACGTACGTTCGTTCGCCCGACATTGTCGTTATTCGAGGATATGCTATCGAATCGTTGTAAAAATTTTTGCGTAATTTCGTAAAAGAAAAAAAGCAAAAACAACGACGACGACGACGACGACGACAACGAAGAACAAAAATAAAAAAGAAAAAAAGAAACAACCGCGAGACTGTGTTTACTCCGTCGCATTTATGTGGTTGCAGGCAAGGCCGAGCAAAGCGTAAACACGTTTCGAAGAAGAAAATACAAGGGAAGAGAGAGAGAGAGAGAGAGAGAGAGAGAGAGAGAGAGAGAGAGAGAGAGATGGATAGATAAACGATACAAACGTTTTCTTTCGATTAGCTATAACACTTAATCGTACAAACTCTTGTCAAAATAGACACTTTATCAATCGTCTCGCTTTAACTCCACGATCAAAGGCTCGAGGATAAAAGGCGTTTTGTTTAATACTTTCCTTTTCTAAAAATAACGAAACGAACTCGTAAAAGACACCCTCTTCTCTCTCTCTCTCTCTCTCTCTCTCTCTCTTATTCATCGAAGATCCTCATATAAATCGTTGATTGGTTGCGAGTTCGTGAAGAACTCGTAATTCCTTTTGTATACCATCCGGTGTCCTTCTCTTCTCATTTTAATAATTAAATCTAAATTATTCCATGGACCAACGAGAGAAAAAGAAAGAAAAAGAAAGAAAGAAAGAGAGAGAGAGAGAGAGAGAGAGAGAGAAAGAAGATTAAATGGAGGGAACGTCGACAGTCGTAAAATAAAAGTTAAAAGAAGAAGAGGAAGAAGTAGAAGAAGAAGAAGAAGAAGAAGAGGAAGAAGAAGAAGCGTCGGGATTGAACGTAGAAAGAAACAACGTCAAGGATATTTCTCTCGAAAAAATAAAATCGATATAAGCGTACTAATTAAGAAGCTCCGTAGGCCTCTCTTACTGTCGGTTTTTAATAGGCGTTAACGTATGTAAGTACAAAGTTAAATACGTTCCTTTTACGATCGTTCATCCGTATTTTATTTTTTCTTTTCTTTTCTTTTTTTTTTTTTTGTTTACTTTTTTTATTCTTTCTCTCTCTTTTTTTTTCTTTTTTTGGATCTTTTGTTCTCCTTCTTTCTTTTTCCTGATATTTGCTTTTTTCTTTCCTGTTCTCTTCTCTCTCTCTCTCTCTCTCTCTCTCTCTCTCTCTTTTTGTTTTTTTAAATTTATTAACCCACCAAAAGGAAGATCACAGAACCGACCGAAATTTACGAATTATACATTCGTAACATTTTGAAAGTATAGTCGCGACGTCGCTTATCATTAATGTATTATTATTATTAGACGAGTAAACTACACGAGCCGTTATAGTAATTATACTTAGAGGTAAGAGAAACGATCTTGGATATTCAGTTTACGTTCGGTGGTAGTTAGCAGCAAAACGGGAATTATTAGACGTAACCGTCTGTTGGAAGATAGATAAAACATCGTTCGCAAGGCTGCAGAGTATTATAACACGTTGTTTTAATAGCGCGTGCGCAGTGATACCGGTACGGATAAAGACCGTCGCCATAGTTCATGTACTCCCCCCCCCCCATTCCCCCATATATGTCTGTACTTACTTACTTACTTACCTTGTATACCTACACTACACGTGTGTGTGTGTGTGTGTAGATATATATATACATATATATATATATATATATATATATATATATATAATATGCATATCCGTGGCATTGAATATCATTGCTCTTTATAGATATATTCAGTCGAGAAAGAAAGAGAGAAGAGAAAAAAAATATTGAAAAGGACAAATTGTAACGATGAAGAAGGCAAAACTAAAAAAGAAACGAAAGAAAGAAAAGGATTTATTTCTTATCGACGTGAAGCAAAAAAAAAAAGAAATTCTTCCCTCTACTTCTTCGACTTACACGAACGTAAAAGTTCGTTTGGAACAATTGAAAAATATTCGTTACGAAATGGAGGAGATGAATTTTTTTCTAATTTTTTCTTTCTTTCTTTTTTCTTTTTTCTTTT
>OU426861.1:7793630-7803630 GCA_911387685.1 Dolichovespula media | reverse complement strand
TTCACTACTCTCACAAGCGGATTTATTTAAAGGAGCCGTCAGATGACAAATTACATTTAACTTTCTAGATTTTTCATATACGTGCGAATCGATTCCGGAAGGGATAGTCTCCAACTAAGCTCTCTCTTCTTGCCTTTCCATTCTCTTCCTCTCTCTTTCTCTCTCTATCTATCTATCTATCTATCTATCTATCTATCTCTCCATCTATCTTTCTTTCTATTTCTTACTCTCATACACGTAGATACATAGATAAAATACGTTCTTAGCTCGCAGAAAGATTTACTGACATGCTAATTGTTCTCTTCATGAGAGGAAGGCGCTAAGTGAAATAAAAGCGCTACCAAGTAAGTACTAACACGAACGTGTACGTTCCTTTAACCTCACCGATCGAAGGGAAACAGTCCTTCTCTCTCTCTCTCTCTCTCTCTCTCTCTCTCTCTCTCTCTCTCTCTCTCTCTCTGATAGTTTTCTACCGCATCGGTTTTACCTATCGTACCAAAGAATCTTTAAAAAGCTAAAGCGTATCTTTACGGATTTCTATCTATGTATGTATGTACCTATGTATGTATGTATGCATTGTACGCATCTATCTATGTATGTATACTATGTATGTAGTATGAGCGCAAAAGAAACGTACGTACGTACACATATGTATATATGTATGTATGTATGTATGTAACTCGACGTTGTTAACATTTAACGATTACCTACGCGTTTACTACGAGTTCCGGATAACTTCGCCATTTTTTTCCTTCTTTCTCGTTTCTTTTTTTTTTTTTCTTTTTTCTCTTTTCTTTTTCTTTTTTTTTCTTTTCATCCTTTTTTTTGTCGAACGACCCGCCGTTATAAAAGTTTAACCGAGTGTGAATTATCGCGCTGGTAAAGGGTATAACTCGCAAAACCATTCGTCAAAACCATTTGCTCCTACTACATTCGATGAATAATCTTTAATCTTCGCGTGACTCATATCGTGGGAAAATAGGAGTACGTATTAATCGAGATATTTTATCGTTTAGATTGAATTCTCTTTTATTTGTTCGTTTTTTTTGTTGCAATTTCTCTCCTTCTCTCTCTCTCTCTCTCTCTCTCTTTCTCTAATAAAAATGCACGATACGGAGATTAGATTGAATATTTTATTAATTTTAGATGAAATTAAACGGAGTAACACGTTCTTCTTCGTTTACTTTTTTTCTCTCTTTTTTTTTCACTCTCTCTCTCTCTCTCTCTCTCTCTCTCTCTCCCCCTCTCTCTTTTCTTTTTTCATCATATTCGATGCTACAAAAGAGATAAGTATACACGTGGGGGATATTAACACTAGAAACACGTAGTATTAATGGTTACATCGAAATGCGGTCTCCTTTGTTTTGTTTTTTCTTTCTTTTCGTTCTTTATTGATTTCTTCCCTTTTTCGTCATTAACATTGATTCACTCGACTTCAAATCAATTTTAATTTTTATTAACGAATCCGAGGAACGTATGAGTTTGATCGAATCCGATCAAACAAATTTCTTTTTCTGTTGTCCCTCGGTATACCGACCTAACGTAAAACTGATCGAATTTTTAAAGTCGATTTATTATTTCATTGAAATATCATTCATACGTTACCAACGACGTTTTACGTCGATCGGAGTCATTGGGAATCGTCGAAAAATAGAAAAGTAATATTTACAAATTCTCGCGAATCCGTTCGAACAGGCGAAACGTTTAAAAATTACCGTCAAATCGATGGACTCGTCGTGAATTCGATTTTAACGGGATAATTCGATATTTATTGAAAATCTTTATGCCATAGTAATAATGATAATGCATGACCGTCTCTGAGGTTATAATTGCGTTTCGATTATCGGATCGATACGATAATGCGCTAAACTTTTCATGTGAGAAAGGAGGCACAGAATACGGTACGAGTAGTAACATGTATGAATAGTAAAATCTTCCCTTGAAAAGTTCATAAATGTTGCCGAGTGCACATTACCTTTTTTGAGTGACATTCGCGATGTTAAAGTTAAATAAATAGTTTGTACAATCCTGTACAACGAAGCAGCTGTTCCGAAAAGTAAAGTTTCACTCTCTCTCTCTCTCTCTCTCTCTCTCTCTCTCTCTCTCTCTCTCTCTCTCTATGTCTTTCTTTTTCTTTCTGTCTCCTTTTCTTTTCAACCATTTAATACGAATACGGTGTCAGTCTCATTACTTATTCATTATCTTACAATCTTTTTTATGCAAACTTGTCTCTCTCACACACACACACACTCTCTCTCTCTCTCTCTCTCTCTCTCTCTATTTATCTATCTATCTATCTATTTATCTATATATATATATATATATATATATATATGCGTGTGTATATATGAGCCGTTGATTTTGAAAGTGGGGCATGTCAATTTTGCGTTATCGTTGGATATTTAATGGCTTGCATTTGAACGGTTTTGATAAACTATTGCAAAGCAATAATGGAATTACTTTTATATTTTTTCCTGATCTTATTTCATGTGAATTCAATATGCAATAATGGTTATACGTGTTAGATCAAAAAGTAAAAAAAAAAAAAGGCAATGAAAAATCATGGTTTTGGTACGCGCCAATGGGCGACTTGGCTCAATATCAAAATCAACTCACGATAAGTATCGTCGTTGAGATAAGTTACTAGTAATTAATTTATACTGATATTTAAAGATATATATTTATTGTGAATCGATTAGAAAGATAAATTTTGTGTTCATTTCCAATAAGAATAAGCTTTGACTATTTCTTCCTTTTTCTTTTTCTTTTTTCCACAAAATGGACTTGCCCCACTATCAAAATCAACGACTCATATATGTATATATATATATATATATATATGTATATGTATGTATGCATTTATGTGGATACGTATATAGCTCTCGAAATTATTCATGTTACTTACCAACGTTTATAATCGCAAACTTACGAGAGGAATCACAAATTATTTCAATGACTTTATAACTCGAACATATCAGAAATATTATTAGAATGATACGTCGATTATATGGAAACGTTCGTGCTTTATAAATTAGATACGAATAATCCTCAATTAAAGAGGCCTAAATTATTACATTACATCGTGGTGTTCGTGATTTTCCTTGGAAAAAAAAAAAAAAAAAAAAAAGAAAAAAAAAATAATTACGAGTCACTTAAGCGCCTATTTAAAAAGCTGTCATCCTGTCACGAACGGACCAAGCGAAGCTACGAAAATATCTTTATCATCATCGAGCATGTTGATTGATAGAAGAGAAAACAATTATGAGACCGATATAGGGAGCGGGATTAGGAGGGGGGAAAAAGGGGGAAAACAATAACTTGGCGGTGTTTGTTTTTTTTTTTGCGTTTTTCTTTTTTCATTTTAATCGCTTCTTCTTTCTTAATATTGTCTTTAAACGTTCGGTTGAAAAAAGGAAAAAATCTTTACGTTACTAATAAAAAATAATAATTATATATATATATATATATATATATATATATATATATATTATATACAGGATGAGTCAAAAGTTTTTAGATTATTCCTAGGCTTGTGATTTTTGAAACATGAAAAGAAAAAAGTATCGCGCACGTAAAAAGCGTCGGAATGAATTTCCGAGATTTTTTAAAAATTATCTACGAACTTTGGGCCCTTTATATATATATATATATATATATATATATATATATATATATATAAAATTATTGAACCTTTATATATAAATACTACGAACGCGTATTAATACAACGATAGCGATATTCTGAGTATAATATAAGAACGCGAAAGGATTTTAAATACGACGAACGTTCTTAATCGTTCGTAGATTGAGAAATGATATACATATACATATATACATACATACATACATACATACATACATACATCTCTATATATATATATATATATATATATATAAAAGAAAAAAATAAAAGGAAGGAAATGAAGAATACGAAGTTGGCCCGATCGATCGTAAGAGTTATTAGTGGAATCAAACATGATACCACCGATGCTCGATACGCTCGGAGGACCTTGAACGGCCATGTTTGCGCTAGATCTATGTCTCTCTCTCTCTCTCTCTCTCTCTCTTTCTCTTTCTCTCCAGAGTATAGAACGCGAGAGGGGCTGGATTGTGGGGGTGGTGGTGGAGGAGGGGTCGAGGAGAGAGTAGTGCCGCTGTGGGGTGCGCGGTGTTAAGAGGGAATACGAAGAGATAGGGGTGGGGGTGTCCCTCTACGCGTTTCGCATCCTTCAATTAGACACCCGGTCTGGAACCAAGCAGTATTAATTCACATGCACGCACGCTTCGAAGCGTACCTACCTTTTAATCTCCCGATCTTTTTATCACCTTTCGTTACACCTTTTTCCCATACCTACGCTACGTATATATTCCTCCCCCTCCTCCTCCTCTTATTCTTCTTCTTCTTCTTCTTCTTCTTCTTTCTTTTCTTTTTCTCTTTCTTCTCTCTCTCTCTCTCTCTCTCTCTCTCTCTCTCTCTCGTTCTCTCTCTGTTTCTTTTTACCTTTCCACGTTCTCCCTCCTTAATATTTTTCCTTCTTTGTCTCTTCTTCCACTTGAAAATTACCTACTGAAAGATCCAAGATACAATCCAATTTAATGTATGATACTTTTTAAGCCCTTAATGTTTTATTTATATTTTGGATAATTATATATAAAAAAAAAAATATATATATATATATATATATATATATATATATTAATTGGATAGACACATCTAAATGTATAGGTATGTGTAAGTAATTACATGGAAAATATATAGTATTATCTAAATGAGAAGTCTTCATTTCAAAATTACTGAAGTATTAAAGATATATTCATATTTGAATGTATGAAACTAATTAAGTGTATACTTGAAGTAAGTAGATTGGTACGTGCTTGCGAAATGTATGGTATTATATTAAATGATAACTCTTAGCTTGAAAAATTAACGAAATATGAATAATTAATTAATGACATATATTTCGTTCGAGGGAAACTTTTCGGGTATAATTTTTCCTCTTTTTATTTTATACGTACGTACACACACATACACACAGACATATCTATAGGATATAAAAGATAACAGTTAGAAACTATTAAAAATTATCTAATTATCGATCATCACACTTCAACGACATAAAATCTTCCTTTCGCGATATTTAAAAGAAAAAAAAAAAAAAAAGAAAATATTTCAAATGAAAATATTCTTTTTTTATTTTGGAGAAGTTAAAAATTCGCAATGCGTTTGTTTAGATATAATATATATCTAACGAGGTTAAAAGCTCCGTTCGATTTTGACAACTAACGAGGCCAGAAACGAGAGCAAAGAAATGACAGATGCATAAAAGAGCCGTGCGCGTTTTCAAACATTCCGAAGTTCTCATAGTTATGATGCCCGAGTTTCTAGTCGCGACCGCGTCTACTTTACGTTGATTATGTATTATCCGCTCTACATTGTTTTTAACGTACATAAGTACGTACATATATGCATCCTATGTAAAAGTTCCTACGTTACGCGTCGCCATTAACCATCGCGCCGGTCTCTCACTAAATATTCTTCGTTCTTTTTAAAAACAACAGGCCTCGCGTCCTCTAGAACAAACTAGAGCCATCCATGACGGCTCGAAATAAATATAAGAAAGGGAGCTTACACGTGTCACGCGTGGGTTTCTTTTTTTTTTCTTTTTTTTCTTTCTTTTTTTCTTTCTTTTTTTTTTTTTTTTTAAACGTTCTTCACCCGACGTACGTAACGTACCGTACGAGCGAGCTAAACTATTTTCTCCTATCGTCGTTCGATCTTTTTTAACTCTCCTCGTTTCCTTTTCTATGTTTTCCCTCTTTATACACACACACACACACACACACACACACACACACACATATATATTTTACTCGATCGACTATACACAATGGGACATCGATCACCGTAACCGACTCTTTCTATCTTTCTTTCTTACCCTTCCTTCTCTTCAATCTTTTTATATTTTATTTATTCTCCTTCGACTAACTAATAAATTAAAAGAAACTGGATGTATTAGCTTTATAATTTATTACCCCCATCCCCCTCCCCACCCCCCAATCGGATATCAATTTATCAATGTTCATCGTCGAAACGATTAATTTTGATTAAATGTACGTTTAAGGGAATATTTCGTTATTTGTCGGATAAATTATGACAATGTTTATTTTCTTTCCCTTTATTTTTTCTTTTTAATTTTACGTTTTTTTTCTCTTTCTTTCTTTCTTTCTTTCTTTCCATTAAAAAAATATCCTTAATATATATCTATATAATAATAACAACGTGACTAGTCGGTTGCAAATGACGATATTACTGAAGAAACGTGTCTCGCGATCGAATCGTACGTCAAAAAAAAAAGAGACAAGAAAAGAAAAATTTCGCGTTGCATGAGAAAACGAAAAGGAGAAACAAAGAAAAAAATCGAAAGAAAATAGTACGATCGTAATAGAATCGTGAGATTCACGATCCTCGGAATTCGGTCGGTCGCAAATTATTTGATTATCATCGAGGGTGATGGGGGGGGGTGAGGGGTGAGGGGGTGAGGGGGTGAGGGGGTGAGGGGGTGAGGGGGAAAGGAATAATTTGTTTTGTTGCATTAACATTAACGTTTCGATAGAAAAACGAGGGGGATATATTGTTACACGTTAAAACTGAAACGTCCCCGTTGGCTTTACCGTTGAATTTCAGCGAGAGGTTAACGAGCTGGAGCTCGTCTGACGTATTATAATAACGAGATATCGAATGGGGTTTACGGATATCGGGTTTCATCCCCCTTAAAGCAACGACGGACACCGGTAAATGGTTATGGGGGAGAGGAGAAGGAGGAGGAGGAGGGGTATATCCTAACAGGAAGTCGAGCTAGGCTTTTGCCCGTTCGTACGAACTTTCCTCTAACAGACGAGATTCGCGGGATCGAACAACTTTTCGGCTCTTACACGGCACACGCGATCCTCATTAGTGTGATGATTCTCTCTTTCGAAGGAACGAAGAACGGCATTGCCGATTATTTCACGTGAACGAGAGATCGACGATAAAATTGGGGAGGGTTCGGTACTTTAGGTATATCTTTACATATGATATATGTATATGTATATGTATTTATATATATATATATATATATTTTTTTTTTTTTGTTCTTCCTCTTTTCTATCTTCGAGCTAAAGAATGTATCTTGAACAAAAAAATATATGTGTGTGTGTGTGTGTGTGTGTATTTATATGAGTATGGTGAAGAGAGTAATTTACTTTTTTCTACGTTTGTTCTTTCTCTCACCCCTCCCACCCCATTGTTCTCTACGCATAAAAAGATGAGAAACGATAAAAAAGATATCGATCGAGAACGACGTTGTTAACATACAAAATAACGATGTTACTCGTTTATTCATCGAATTTCTACATCGGGTGTGTTTTTTTTCATCTTCAAAAGAGAAAAGAGAAAAGAAGGAAGAGAAAAAACAAGAGAGACAGAGAGAGAGAGAGAGAGAGAGAGAAAGACAAAAAATAAAAGTACCCAAACCTAAAGGTTGTATTCGTCAAGATGTTCGATTTAAAGATATGAAAAGACGAGTACGATCTTGCGCGCAAAAAAGAAAGAAAAAGAAAAAGAAAAAAGAAAAAGGAGAAAGGAAAGAGTAAAAATGAAAAAAGAAAGAGTGAGATTACTTTTTCGATTAACGCGAGTAAGTAAGTATGCGTATGCATGATCCGTCTCGTCTCATTTGCGGGATAGGCGAGAACGACGAAAAATCCCTTAAAAGGAAAGACGTATCGAGATATTTATTCTCTTGGCAATGAAGTTTCGTCGATCTTCGGAGATACGCGGGGATAGATAGATGTGGGATTATTCGAGGGAAAAAAATGAATAAGTAAAAATTAAAAAAGAAAAGAAAAAGGAAACAGAAAATAATTCTTCGAAATTATTAAAGGACGGAGCTGGGCGGGGGGTGGGGTAGGGTGGTGGGACGACAACGACGGACGACGACAACCACCTTTCAGGTTAATCATTTCGAACGGCACTTTCACTTTGTCCTCGCGTGGAAACGAATTCTCTAGAGAGAGAGAGAGAGAGAGAGAGAGAGAGAGAGAGAGAGAGAGAGAGGTGGAAAGAAAAAGAGTAGAATGATTATTTAATTTTCGTTAATCATGCGTAACGAGAGAGACAGAGAGAGAGAGAGAGAGAGAGATAGAGAGAGAGAAAGAAGGAGAGAGAATAATTTTATGGATTATCCGTTGAACGAGAATTTAAGAACGATCCGTTCATTAACGATTCATCGAAGCTTACAGGAGGAGAGGAGAAGTTTCTATTGATTTATCGAGGTGGTCCGAGGCCGACGGTCGGTTGGTTGATTGGTTGGTTGCTTGGTTGGTCGGTCGGTTGGTTGGTTGCTTGGTTGGTTTGTCGGTAGCCTTTGCATGAGCATAAGAAAGACAATCGAGCAAGGTCAAAAAATAAATCCTTACGTTTTATTGAAAAAGAAAAAAAGTTATAATAATAATAATAATAATAATAATAATAATAATAATAATAATAATAATAATAATAATAGCGACAATAGTACGGCCGAACATGATACATAAGTTTATGTCCTTCGTTTTCTGTTTTTGTCTCTCTTCTGTTTTTTTTTTTTTTTTCGTTTGTTTGTTTGTTCGTTTTTATTTTATTTTTTTTTCTTTTCCTCTTGCGTTCACTACCGCGGAAACAACATTGCAGTAATTTTACTTTGCCCTTTTTTTAATCGCCTTCGTCATTCTTATTTTTTATATCGAGTTGTATATAATATGATATATATATATATATATATATATATATATATATATATATATATATATATTTTTTTTTTTTTCTTTCTTTCCTCTTTCTTTTATTTTTTTGTTCTTTTTTCTTAAGTCAAGACTGGCATAGCGTCGTAATACACTCCATTTTGCATTTCTCTCGAAACTTTCCCTTTTCTTTCTTTATTTTGTTACATTTCATTTCTTTTTCTTTTTCTTTTTTCTTTTTTCTTTGTTTTCTTTTCTTTTTTTTTTTTTGATTAGGTTGATCTTAGAAAGTAATAAGCGTATAAAAGAGAGGAATAGAGAGGGAGGGAAGAGAGAGAGAGAGAGAGAGAGAGAGAGAGAGAGAGAGAGAAAAGAAATCGATGACATCGTCCTTCCCTCTCCCTCTCCTTCCCTCTCTCTTTCAGTCCACTAAATCGTAAGTGAAATTCGTGGAGTTAGTTGGAGTAACATCGATCGTTCCACCTTATATCGTATATCGATGTAATCCCAACGAGGAGTTACACCGATGTGGAAAACGAAGTGGCGTTTACACGCTAACGCGAAAATGAGCTTTTCCCGTTGAGCAACCCTCGGGAAGAGGACGTTCGTGGCGAAGATAATAGCGGTGTCATTCGACCCTCTCTCTCTCTCTCTCTCTCTCTCTCTCTCTCTCTCTCATACACACACACATACGTACGTACGTACGTACGTACATACATAGAGATATACATTTATCCCTCCGATGGAGACTCGAAAGCGTTTCGGAAGCCACCAGTTTGGTGGTGATAGTATTAGATAGGAGGGATTTGAAAGAGGAGGAGGAGGAGGAGGAGGAGGAGGAGAGGGGGTCAGGAGGGTATCCGACTGGATATCGCTGTCGTTGTTGGGAAATCGGCCGGAAAATGGGAAAGCCAGGAGACTCCTGACAAATGGTTGATGATCGGGGGCTCCCACCGTCGGTAGACGACACTTGGGTCCTCGTGGCGACGGCGCGAGCAAGTCGAAGAAGAGTGGAGGAGGAGGGGGAGGAGGAGGGGGCTGGGGTAGAAGGGGGAGAAACGTTCACGTTGGGGAAAGGAAAGGGAGGGAGGGATGAATCTCGTTCGGTCATTGGACGGATAGAAACGAGACTTGCGCGTAAGGAAAACTCGTGGCACCCGGTGACAAAAATTTATTTCTACCTTCCTCTATCTTATCCCGTTCTCTCTCTCTCTCTCTCTCTCTCTCTCTCTCTCTCTCTCTCT
>OU426861.1:7776130-7791130 GCA_911387685.1 Dolichovespula media | reverse complement strand
ATATATATATATATATATATCGCTCTCTCTCTTTCTCTTTTGTGGGGGGTTAGGAAACAATGTGGCAGGATAATCGCGCGAAACGATTTGCTCTCTTCACGGCCGATTAACTCTGCAATCTGTTGACCGAAAGAAGAAACGAGCGGGGCGAGAAGGACAGAGAGAGAGAGAGAGAGAGAGAGAGAGAGAGAGAGAGAGATAGAGAGCTAGAGGAATCATCGTAGGTGCCGAATAACACGGAAAATTGACTCTAATCTAATGTGAAACACGTTGATGGAACACACCCCACCGAGATATAGATTTTTCACTAATTATTATACCCGTCTCTCGATAGAAATTATTTTCTTTTCCTTTCTTTTTCTCTTTTTTTCTTTTTTTTCTTTTTTTTCTTTCTATACCGACGTTACAAGCGATAAATCAATTCAACTTTCGTGGGATCGTGCTAGAATCTGACAGTCAACTTTAACGAGATCAACTTTCTAAGATATCGTTTTCGAATTTTTATCTCGTTTTATCTTCACTTCTTTTCTATTCTTTCTCTCTTTTTTTGTTTTTTTTTTTTTTTATCAAATCACCTCTCTACGTTCGTTGGTTCGTACGTACGTTAGTTCGATGAAAAATTTCAATACGCGACGGAAACGCACTTTTCTTGCGGCTTTGAAATTATTCCGTTACTAAACGTCGCACGATGATGCATTTCAATTTGTTTTCATTTTTTCCTTCTATTTCGGATTCATCTCAAAGTTCGATCCGTTTTACCAAAGAGAAAAGAAACGAAATTCTTTTCGTTCGAACGAAAATCCAATCGTCGAGAGCGATCCCGATAATTTTCAATCATATACTTCCAACGAATTATCAGAATTACGATTGGTAAATAGATAATTAGTTAGATAGATAGGTAGGTAGGTGTAGGTAGTAATGGATACGATCCTCCGCCATGTTTGCCATGGCCGAAAATATTATGAAAATTAACGTATCGCGAGCGAGAACGAACGATCACGAGTGTGGGCAGGAACCATTTTTTTTTCTCTTTCTTTCTATCTTTTTTTCTTTCTTTCTTTCTTTCTTTCTTTCTTTCTTCCTACCACAAACGATAAACAGAAGTGTGTCCTATCTCGCGAACGAGGCTTCTGCTTCGAATCAGCCGGCAGACACTGAGGCCCAGGCCGTTACGTATATGTATATATATATATATATATATATATATATATATATGGTTGGCGCGGCGCGTTTGTGGAACTTATCTCATATTCCGCTCTTTCGGCTTCCCTTTCTCTTCCTTCCTTCCTTGCTTCCTTGCTTCCTCGGGCAGTCGTTTCTGTCGGCCGTTAATCTGTTCGCCGCGAGCTAGCTCCATTCACGCGTCCAATTTAGTCGTCAATGATGCAAATGAAGCACCTTGACTCTTAAACGATAACCACGCGAGTGCCTTTTGCCATATTCTCTCTCTCTCTCTCTCTCTCTTTCTCTTTCTGTCTTTATGTCTGTCTCTATCTCTATCTCTTTCTTTTTCTCTTTCTCTTTAATTAGCTCACCGTGTTTCTTGCCAAATATTGCAACGAGTTAAAAAGTGTTCGGTCTTGAAAATAGTAAATGGTTTCTATTTTCGTCAACGATAAATCCAATATCTGGGTATGTGATATGCTTTTTAGAAATTGATCCTAACTTAATTAAATATATTCGTAAATATTTTTATATGTGTTTGTGTGTATGTATATATATATATATATATATATATATATATATATATATCGTTTTCTTTGTTGCTTGACAAATATTGGAACGAGTTAGAAATAATTGTTCGTAGATCATAAGAATTGTAATAGAAGATCCAAAACGATTCGTTTAAAGATCAATGAGTCTAGATACGATCGTATATTAAAATAATCGCAATATAATATCGAACAATTTAGTTATCAAAATTGTAAGATTAATCGTTCTTAGATCTTCGATGCTCGTGCGTCGATTTAATGATCGTAAAAAAGGAAAAAAGAAAAAAAAAGAAAAAGGAGAGAAAGAAGGGAAACGATAAATTATTATCAGTTTGCACGAATTAATCGATCATTCGAAACTAACCAGCGCGTATTACGAGAAATACATATAATTCGTATATTCGAATTTCGCAACGGTGTCGTTTGCGCGATGATTTAAACTAAGTATCTGTAATAAGTACGATGTGTCTAAAATTCTTCTCTTGGCACGTTCCTTCGAAATAGCGTCTCGTCGTACGTGTATGTATGTATGTATGTATGTATGTATATACGTCTTGGGAGGTTGAGGAGAAAGAAAAAATAATGAAAAAGAAAAAAAGGGAGAAGATAAAAAGGGATAACAAAAAGAAATACAAATGAAACTAAAAACAAAAATAAAAATAAAGTGAAAAGAAGGGAGAAGAAGAAGAAGAAGAAGAAGAAGAAGAAAAAGAGAAATCATTAGAACTATGATAATTCGAGTTGGAGACATAGACGAGAATCATTTATCGGCGAATGCGATACAAACGGTCGGATCGTTAACAAGAAAACGTTAGCAGCGTTTTGCCGTCAGTGTTGGCCGAGTTCCAGCAACGAAGGAGCCATTACCTAATTACCCGTACCGCTTTATGGACACTTACATGTCGGTTTCTGTCAACTGCTCGTAGAAAAGGGGACGAGTGGGTGAGAGGATGAAGGAAGGAAAGGGAAGGCCGTTCTCTCCGAGAGATCGTCGTATCTCTCTCATTTTCTCTCTCTTTCTCTCGCTCTCTCTTTCACTCACTCGTGGAATTTCAAAGAGCTCGTGCTTTATTCGTACATCCGAGAACTCGTGTCTTTCGATCGTCATGAATTTTGCTTATTTTCCATTACAGGACGTTGCGCTAAACCAAAAACTAAAAGGTTTCAATAAAATTAACGATCAAAATAATATCATTAAATGTCTCTTCCTTTCTGTCTTTCTTCGTTTTCTTTTTCGTTTTCTCTTCGTTGACAAAATTTACACTCGATCGCGTACGTCGAACAACAACAACATAACGCGATCGATAATTCACTTCGATGGATCATCTTCATATGATCATTCAAAGGAGAATTTATCATTAACCATAAATATGATACATGGCGACAATTAATGATTAACGGCGAACATCACGATCGGTGATTTATTTCAATAGGTAATTTTCATAAAGTCATCCAACATAAAATTTATCATTTGCTATGTAAAGTGACCATTAATGATTAACAACGAACAACCGTAATTAATGATTTATTTTAATAGGTAATTTTCATAAAATTTTCATCCCCGTAGGATTTATTATTTGCCATGCAAAGTGATTGTTATTGATGGAACGTGGAATAACGCGATCAATCATTTATTTTGATAGACGACCGCCGATGATATCATTTTGCTGGATTTATTAATTGCTATACAAAAGTGTTCGTCTGTGACGAACATCCGGACGTTATAATCAACGATTTATTTCGATAGACAATTTTAATGATATCATTTAACGTCGATTTATTAATTACCATGCAAGGTGATCCATCGAGGATGAACATCGCACATTATAATCAATGATTTATTTTTTAATAAATAATGTCGATTGATTCGATTTGAAGTTGGTTTTTCTTTCTTTCTCTCTCTCTCTCTCTCTCTCTCTCTCTCTCCCTGTCACCATTCTTTTCTTTTTTTTTTTTAGTATTTTTAGTTTTAATATTTCGAGAGAATTTTTCAAACAATTTTTCTCATCTTCGCTTCGATAAAAAAAATTGAGTCGGTGGATAAACTTAAGCATTTTATAGTTATCAACTTCGTGGAACAAAGGAAAAGAGTGAAAGAGAAATGGTTGGAAGAGAGAGAGAGAGAGAGAGAGAGAGAGAGAGAGAGAGAGAGACAAGTTCTATGTACATGCTCGTACATATGTATATAACAGTTGTATACGTGTACGTGCATATGTATGCGCGTGTATGTTTCGCAGGCTCCAACAAACGTTTCAACTAACATTCCTCGCAAGCCCAAAGGAATGAAGTCGTTTGTGCACCCTTTCTCCCCTCGTCCCTCTCACTCTCTCTCACTCTCTCTCTCTCTCTCTCTCTCTCTCTCTCTCTCTCCGCTCGCAAAAGAGGAAGAAGGAGAAGAAGAAGAAGAAGAAGAAGAAGAGAGATTTGTAGGCAAGGGATGAGACCGTACGTGAGATAATATTTTCATTTCGTGAAAACGCGAATGCAACCGAAAAGTTGAAAATGAAAATAATTATTTTTTCTTTTTCCTTCCTTTCTTTCCTTCCATTTTTCGGGCTTTTTTCTACGTCGTTGAATCGGAGAGAGACAGAAAGAGACAGAGAGAGAGAGAGAGAGAGAGAGGGAGGGGGGATACACACACCGGCCATGGCGATTGGACGCGGTCTCGTCCAGCCCCCGCGTTCACCACGATTTTCAACAAAGCGTTCGTTCGTCCGGAAATAAGCACCTGCTGGATACACACGACTAACACGATTCCGTCCGAAACATAGAACCGACTGTTCTGGTGTTTCACAATGGTGTCGGATGAATTCGAAACCCTTGTAAACGAATCAACGTCAGAGGAGAAAGAGAAAGAGAGAGAGAGAGAAGAACGAAAAAAAAATATGTGTAAAAGGATACGAACAAAAATTTGATCTCTGTAATAAACGAGTTGGAAGATAACATATATATATATATATATATATATATATATATATATATATATATTTTTTTTAATTCTAATTAATGTATCATATATATATATATATATATATACACATATGTGTACGTTTAAGATCAATGATATACGATCGAACGGATATGATACATTAATTAGAATTACAAAAAAAAATATATATATATATATACATACATATGTTACCTGTATGCCATTTTGGATTAATCATTATATTGCGTGTATGATACATTTTTTAACAATAAATTATCTGTAATTATAATACACTTGAATATATATATATATATATATATATATATATATTTATATATATATACGTATATAATATTTATGTGGATATATTGATTTACAAGAAACAACAAAAAATATGTATGAGAAGACGTAGCTTGCGAGAAAAAAAGAAAAAGAAGTAAAAGAAGAGAGAAAAACAAAAAAGAGAAAGAAAAAAATATCGATCAATCGATTAATCAGTCAGTCAGTCAATCAATTCGTAACGCTAAAGTTCGTAACGAAAACCGAATTAAATATTATTCGATCATTCGAGAGGAAAACTCGTGAGCGCGTGCTTATTATATAAAATACCAACCTGCTAATATACAATAGAAAAAGATGAATGGGTGGGTGAGGGGTGAGGAGGAGGAAGAAGGGTCGATGGAGGGGAGAGCGCGCTTTTTTCCAATGACTCCTCTTCCTTCTTCTTTTTTTTTCCTTTTTGTTTCCTTTTCTTCTCGTTTCGTTTTTTTTTTTCTTTCCTCTCTCACTCTCTCTCTCTCTCTCTCTCTCGTCTTTTTTCTCTCCCCTCCCCCCAAAAACGAACCTTTTCAACATGGGCGGCCACTTTTGGGAGTAGTTTAATCGGACGGAAACGCGTAACTCCCCGCAATATATAGCTTCGGGCCAAAGATTCGAATCGTGTTTCGATCGAGCACTTGCTCGACCGAACGCCTGCAACCTGCCTTTTCTCTCTCTCTCTCTCTCTCTCTCTCTCTCTCTCTCTCTCTCCTTCGTTACGATCTATACGATCTATACGATCTCAAGCGATAAAGCGCGATCTTTTACAATATTTTCCCTCCGACACGAACTTAGTCGGCTTACGTGTACATCTACACACACACATACACACACACACACACACACACACGTGGTAAAGAAAAGTATTGGATCAAGTGATGTTGCCGATATATCGGCTTGTAACGTGACGAGAATTATGTATGAAATCGATCGATGCATTTAACGTTTTCCTTCTTCTTCTTTTTTCTTTTCCTTTCTTTCTTTTTCTTCCCTTTATGCATATATAGGTGTACTTACGTACACACACATAAATACGTACGTACGTACTTAAATATGTACTTTTTCATTTTAACATATCGATAAATTGGGACGGTCACTTAACCGTACTATCATCGTTTAATATTAAATTATTAGTCAGAAATGTGATATATGTAATTGTACATACGTTTTTATACATGTTACGGAGTTTACAATTTTATGAAAATAATTTCATAACCCGTAGCTAATTGCTTAGTGGCATCGCTGAACCGTGTAATTATTAAAAATTAATTGGAGAAATAATTTTCTTTCCCGTAGCTTTCGTCCTTTTTTTTTTTTTGTTCTTTTCTTTTTTTTCTTCTCGATCACTCCATCAAAAATTACGCGATACGTTGGTATCAAAGTGATCATTAACAATGAATATGAATTTTACTTTGTCGATGTTAATCGTCGTGAAAAATTTTTACGTCGAATAATTTCGATATAACGAATTCATGAAAATCTTGATAAATCGTTTTCGATGTTGCTACGAGAGATCGAGAAAAGAAAAAGATCTATCGCAGGAAAAAAAACGATATATTTTTATACATTCATGTAGATATATCTATATATATATATAAGACAAAAAATTAATTATTTTGATCATCCATAGAGAAAATTGTAGAGTTGAGTGTGTAATTATAAAAAATTAGATTGATAAATAATTTTCATCCGTAGTTTACTCTTTCTCTCTCTCTCTCTCTCTCTCTCTCTCTTCTTATCTTTTCTTTTTTCAATGACATAATCAGAAATTACGTGATACGCGTAATGACATAGAATATTTACTGGCAGTAGGTATCACGGATATCATTAAGAATGAATTATCATTCTAATTATCATTGTTTTTATCAATGTAATTATCGAAAAAATTTTACACATCAATAACAAATTCATTTTAATAAATCATGCATATATAACTACTCGTATTATCGTGGACGACGGGGGAGGCGGAGGGTGGTAGGCGGGGGTGAAGGGAGGGTGGAAGAAAAATATGCTATCGCAATTTTCAAGAATAACATATATATATATATATATATATATATATGTATATTATGTCCAAAAGAAATAAGGGCAGGAAACGAACGTTTGTATGGGATATACGTACATACGCACGCACACACACACACGCGCGCACAATGTATAATATATGGTGCACCAATACACATCAAAGATCTTGGATCCTTTGAAATAACGCACAAACAATCGTGTTTAAGCGTTGGCTACTTATGGGTCGCATGTTGTACAATTACCTGCTACTTACGTACTAACGGGCTCGCGTTAAGTAGTCGACGAGGATCTCACGGGATGAAACGGGCTCAAACTCGTTGCGTTTTCAGATCGACTCCGTTATTATCCGCCGTGAAAGAGTGGGAAAGAATGAAAGAGTTGAAGGGAGAGAAGAAAATGTTGCACCGAAGGCGATAAAGGTGTTTCTCATAAGCGTCTCTCGTGAAAGCCTTTTTTTTTTTTTTTTCTTTTACCCTCTCTACTCTCTCTCTCTCTCTCACTCGCTCTCTCACGCGCGCATGTGTGCATCTCTTTTTTATATTTTTTTTAATCTCCTTTTTCTTCTCCCTCTTCCTTTTCTTTTTTTCCCCGCTTTTTGTTTTGTTTTGTTTTGTTTTCTTTTTCTTTTTTTGTATTCCTCCTTTTACCGCAACCTTGAAAGGTAGGTACCTACTGGTCGTGTGATGTTACGGAAACGTAACATTACGATCAGCGCCTGGATGATCAAAAGAGAGGCCGCGATTAAAAAATCGCCGGGAGAGCGACGTTAACGGGGGCGATTATTATCGTTTACGTATCGTTGTTCCCTCGAAATACCACAAAGGATTACCAAGAAAACCTTTATCTACCCTTCCCTTTTTATTTCTTTCTCTCTTTCTTTCATCTTGTTTTGCCTCCTCCATCCCACCTTTCAACGATTTCACATTAAAATCGAAAAACGAAACGTCCCTCTTGTTTCGAAGCACAATTTCTTTTTAATTAAGTTTGTTTTACGTATAACATATATATATATATATATATGTATGTATATGCGTATGTGCGTTGTGTGTGCGTAAAATAAGTACCATCCTAATCGTAATAGATTACTATAGAACTGCGTTTTATAATAGTTACATCAAGAAAATGGTTTACACCTAACGTCATCTCATTTTCAACCCTCACCAAAGCACATTTAACTCGGCTACGTTAGATCTCCCGCCACCCTAGTCGTGCAACGTCTACGAATTACAGGGATCGAGATTTAATCTAGTGGAAAGGGAAGTAAAGGGAAATCTCTTTAGCCACGGTCTACGCACACAGGTGGTGACGTTTGATACACACACACACACACATACACAAGCGCGTGCGCGCATAAACATCGAACGGACGAATCAACGTTTGATCTCTACGTGGGACTCTCATATTCATTTGCATCATCGATCCTTCGTTTCGCAAAAAGAAAGAAAAAAAAATCACTTTGGCTTTCTTCGAGCAGAAGGGGTATTATTTTTTTCTTTTTTTTTTTTTATCGAACGAGGTATACATACATATATATATATATATATATGTATATATATGTATTAAATAAAAAAAGAAGGAAAAAAAAATTACATATATTCGATAATTATTTAGAATGATGGAATAAATAATCTGATGTGAAATTTATACTCGTAAGAGGTTTAATTTACTATATTTCCTCTTTTTCTTTTTTTTTTTTTTTTTTTTTTTCTTTATACTCGCTATCTCTATCCTTCTCTCCTTGTCTTTCATTAAGTCAGTTGAAAGACGTTGGTAGGCCCGATCGTAGTAGGAACAGAACGTTAATAATTTTCAACGATCCCGTGCCACCGATTATCCCCGTTCGATAACTACCACACAACCACCGACCTAATCATCACTAGGCATCATGTTCGGACGATCACTAGGAACCAAAGGAATCGTCGCTGTTGTGTGACCCCCCGTGCCAGCCTTTTATCCATAGCGCGTACTCTTGATCCTTCCGCGTGATACATCGCCGGTACTTAGCCGTACTTACAGCTTAAAGTGCAATAAAGGGAAATGGCGAAGGGGAGGTAATAACGATCGCACCATGGCATCGGTGACTCCTTCTTTTCTTTACTCTTTTCTTTTCTTATTTTCTTTTTTCTTTCCTTTTTTCTTTTTCTTTTTCTTCACTTATTTTTTTTTCTTATCTTTTCTTTCCCCTTCTCTTTTACCCCCGTTCGCGTTCTGAAGATTGCCAAGAAAATGTAAAAAAGGAGAGGGGAAAATTTTAATCTCTGAAATATTTCTCTCTCTCTCTCTCTCTCTCTCTCTCTCGTTTTTTGGCTTTTTGGATTTTTCAACCAGAAAATTTTGCCACACTCATTTTTCTCTGGAAAATCGTAAACGTCGGCATCGCCCGTGGCTCGTTACTTTCTTTCCCTTCGTTTATCTTTTCTATTTCTAAAAGTTACACAAAATAAGAAAAAAAAGAGAAAGAATAAATTTATTTTTTGAGATATTTTCTTCTTTCTTTTTTGTTCTTCTGGGTAAAAGCACGCGAGAATTTCGTGACTTCGATTTCTCTAAAAAAGAAAAGAAAGAAAAAAAAAATCCCACGAACATTTCGAATAAACGATCGGTTTAAGTTTCGATTGGGATGAATATTTTCAAGGATGTACATACATACATATATATATATATATATATATATATATATATATATATATATATATCCATACGATAAATATCGATTTAAAAATAGTTAATAATATTCGATATTCGTCGATCACACGAACGTTATTCTCGATGGTATGTATTATCTATGAAGATATAATCGATTAGATATAGCATGATCGATGGACGTGCGTGCAATAATGTAGATAGAAAAGATCGAAAGACGCGTAATAAATCTGAGGCAAAATTAATAACGGCTTTATCTTTTATTTCCTTAGACGATCTTTTCTTCTTCTTCATCTTCTCCTTCTTCATCATCATCATCATCATCATCATCATCATCTTCTTTTTCTCCTTCTCCTTTTTCCTTTTCTACTTTTTTCATTTCTCCTCCTCCTCCTCCTCCGCCTCCTCCTCCTCCTTTCTAAATTTAATTAACCGCGTTAGCGGGTTCGTCGTTAAATGTGACCCGTTCGAAGGATGAAACTTTCGTCTATTTCGACAGAATTTAACGAGATTTTTATCGTCGGTATGGCCGTGCGCGCGCACGCACACACACACACACTCGCGCGCGCGCGCCAACAACAACAAGAACAACAACAACAATAACGACAACGACGGCGATTAATACTTGCCTATTTCTGTCGTAATAAGTAAGAAGCGTATACGTTATTGCGTCCATCGGGAATATTTCACTGAACGTTTATCCTACTGTTAATACTTTCAAGTTACCGTGCGTGGGCATGGAAAGTAGCTAAGCGTGAGATAGGCTAGGCTAAGCTAGGCTAGGCTAAGCTAGGCTAGGCTAGGCTAGGCTAGGCTAGGCTAGGCGAGACGAGACGAGACGAGACGGGACGAGACGAGACGAGGCATACAAACGTCGATGTAATCTTGTTTCTCATTCCATAGATTTATTAACATTAAACGTTAAGATCAAAGCGTTACGATCTAATCGCAGAGATATTTAATATCGACGAAATCGTCCAAAAAGGCAGGGGGAGAGGGATAAAAAAAACTTAGGAAAAAGAGAATAGAAAAGTAGTTAACTCTAAACCGTGATCGTACGTTTCTGTCGTCGTTAAACATCCTTAGGAATTTATGATTATTGATCCTAAAGAAAAAAAAAAAAAAAAGAAAGGAAGGAAGGAAGGAAGGAAGAAAAAAGGCAAAAGGAAGAACACAAAAAAGGACGAGTCGAATGCAAGTCAACGAAAAGTTCTTGGATTTATATATATATATATATATATTATATTGTATATATACATACGTATATACGTACGTACGTACGTAGCCTATTCGATTCGTTCTCGCGTATTTAATTTATATCGAGCATTTAATTTATATATGTGTGTGTGTGTGTGTGTGTGTGTGTGTGTGTGTGTGTGTGTGTGTGGTGTGTGTGTGTGTGTACAGTAGATATATACCACGTGACCTGCCGCGGAATGTCGACACACCTCGCGTTCTTCGTACGTAGAAAACCCATCAAGCAATATATCGTAGGTGTAAATTCAATGATAAAATCGTTCAACAATAAGTACCGTCTTATGGTCGTCATAATTATTCGTCTTTTTCTTCTTTTCTTGCTCTTTATTTTTCTTCTTTCTTTCTTTCTTTCTTTCTTTTTTTTTTTTTTTTTTTTTTTTTAATCGTCGAAAAGCCATTCCACACTTTTTTTCTTTCCCCATAAAGGAACAAAAAACGGAACGAAACAAAAACGAAGAACGACACGGGGCCAGCACGAAAAGTTGTCGATTTATGCGTGCGAGTCAGCTATCACGTACTTTATCGAGCGTTTAATTAATATAGTGGTATATATACGTATGTGTATATGTATATACCACACGACCAGCCATGGAATGTCGACACATTGCGCGTTCTTCGTACACACGGATTGAGATATATACATAGAGAGAGAGAGAAAAAGAGAGAGAGAGAGAGAGAGAGAGAATTCATCAACCAAATCGTAGATGTGGACCCAATAAAATTGTTGAAAACAAAAAAAAAGAGAAAAAGGACACAAAATCAAACGAACAAAAAAATGCAGGAAATCGTCCGAACGCCATTCGGAAAGAAATTTTCGTGCGAGAAATGATCCTGAAAGAGTAAAAAAAAAAAAAAAAAATAAACAAATAAAAAAATAAAAAGATCGAAAGAAACAAAATGAACATCCGAAAGAAAAAGAACAATGACAACAACAAAACAACAACAACAACAAACAAAACAAAACAAAACAAAATCAAGGAAAAAGGAAGAAAAATTCGTAGGAAAGATCGAAGGTGTCTCCGAGCGAAAAAGTTTCTTGTTGATTTATACGTAGTCGGAGTACTCCCGGCCCGATCCTCCTCCTCCTCCTCCTCCACCACCACCACCACCACCACCATAGCTGCCACCACCACCACCATCACCACCATCACCCTGGTAGTAGTGTTTCGCTCGTTCTCCCGTACCTACTTTATCGAGCGCTTAATTTATATAGTAGGTACGGTATGACCACGTGACGGGCCCCGTGGAATGTCGATTCCTCTCTCGCGTTCTTCGTACTACATGGCGCGATGGAATCCTCGCAATGTGTATCCCCTCCCTCCCACCGTACCCCACCCCCTCACCATCCCAACCCCACCAAACCCCGTCCATCCACGGCCCAGTCATTCTAACCATTAAATTACACGGAAACGGCTCTTCGCGCAATTACGCGGACATTGCGTTTCGATGAGGACCCGCTTTATTCGCGTCGCGAAAGAAGGATGATACGCCGTCGTTATTCCCCGGCGCTTAAACTCGATAAACGTCCGGGAGAAACGATAAAGAGAAAGGAAAAGATGTGTGAAAACGACTGGAAGACGTTTTCGATACGAAGCTAGCTCGCGCGCGCACACACCCTTCATCTCAACCTCTCTCTCTCTCTCTCTCTCTCTCTCTCTCTCTCTCTCTCTCTCTCTCTGTCTATCTATCTATCTCTCTCACCTACCACCGATACGAACCTAAAACAATCTTTTCGTATAAGAAGAGAACCGTACCTCTCTGTGTGTGTGGTGTGTGTGGTGTGTGTGTGTGTGTGTGTGTGTGTGTGTATGCGACATTTATAGGAGCGAATAAAAATTTCTTCCCCCCTTTTCCCAACCGACCGCCACCCTCCCCCTCCCACCACCCCACTTTTCTCGTTAGTAGACGTCATTTTGCGAATAACCGTGAGACAATCCGGACGTTTGATGGATAAATCATTTTCTACACTTCAATTTAGAAGCCGACATTTACCGAGGTTTTAACCGAACGAAATTACCCTGTCTCTTTCTCTTTCTCTCTATCTGTATCTCTCTCTCTCTATCTCTCTCTCTCTCTTTCTCTCTTTCTCTCTATCCCCGTCTATCTAACTATCTATCTATCTTCATCTATATTTTAATTGTCAATCACAATTTACATTCTGTCGTAATTATACGATGGGAGAGAGAACGATCCTTCATTTATGAATAAACTTTTACAAAATATTTCTTTTCTCTCTCTCTCTCTCTCTCTCTCTCTCTCTCTCTCTCTCTCTCTCTCTCTCTCTTTATATATATACATTTATATTTTTTTTTAACATTAATCACAATTTATAGATAGATTCGACGTGATTGTACCACCGTTTATCTCTAAACAAATTTTCCTAATCTTACATCTCGCTTTTTTCCTCTTTTTTTTGCTTTCTTTCTTTTGCTTAACGTACAACACTCTCACCGTATCGTTCTTCATCCGAATTTATATTTATATATATATATATATATATATATATATATATATATATATATATATATTTTTTTTTTTTCTTCTTTAAATTCAATCTTTCTCCTCTCGTTCGTCGATAAGAAAATAATCTGATCGTATTTGAAATGAACTCGTCGTCATCGTCGTCGTCGTCGTCGATCTCGGTGGTCGCACACGCGATCGTCTTCGAGGAAGGAGTTGCAGTCGATTTAGACTAATGCCTGTTAGCACAGCTGCCTATAGATTTCGTTTTGTCACGGACGGATTACCAAATCGTCGAAGGAAATTTGTATCCGCGTTGAAAGTGAATCTCCCCGTAGTCGGGCCTAGTCTTCGCTCCCTCCCCCCTCCCCTCCCCTCCCCTCCTTCCCCCTTTCCCGCTCGCCACCCCTATTTTCGTAACCCCAGAACTCGATTTGGCTCGATCACGGTTTAACGCGCTCGTGCACCGATACACAACAACAACAACGATCATCGCTCGTACTACTAAGAGAAAAAAAAAAAAAAAGAAAAAAAAACAAAGAAAGAAAAAAAATCCGATACGTCGTCGATCTGAAATAATCGTTTATTTTCATAATGAATCAGAGGATTTAGCTAAACCGTGACGAATCCCGCACATCCTCGATTCAAAACTATTTTACGAGCTCGACGGATGACACGTTACTTTTTTTTTTTCTCTCTTTCTTTGCTTGTTTCCTTTCTTTCTTCATTTTTTTCTTTCGCTTCTTTCTCTTTTTTTTTTTTTTTTTTGTTTATTCTCGTTTCGATTAACTTCGATTCGATCGACGATCAACGATGATCGCATTTAAAGGATACAATTTCTTCCACCTATTCCTCGTCCTTCCACCATTTCGTTTCCTTCTTCATTTTATATTTTTCTTTCTCTTGTATTTTTTTTTTAATTTTTTATTTATATATATATATATATATATATATATCAAGATATAAACAATAATCGTTCTTAAACGATCGATACGAACGTACGGACGTACTTCCTGGACGACTCTCCTTTAAAATCGTCCTCTCGCGGAGGTGGTATCGTACGTAAAAGAAAAAAAAGAAGAAAAAAAAACAAAAAAAAATGAAAAAATAAAAAAAGCGAGAGAAAAACCCGCTTTATCGTTTTGTCATCTTTCATTATTATTTCGAAGAAATAAATTCCTCTCTTCCTTTCCCTTCCTTTTCCCCTCTGTTTTTCCCCTCTCCCCTCCGACCCTCCCAATCCCTTCCCCATACAGCGTCCTTTATAACTCGCCGTGCCGTTAACCTGAATGAAGTTCGAACATCGATGTTACTGAAAAACGTTTTACGAGTTCAAGCGCCGGATGACGGAGAGGATGGATTTGATGGTTGATGAGATCGTAGAGAAGAGTAGCGAGAGAGAACGGTGATTCGTCCGCCGTTAATCGTGCCTGTCCGTTCCCAACGTGGAAGATCGGGAAGGTCGTATCATTACCGTCCGACGATTAGACTTCCTTTAACTTTTACGCGAGTTGAAAGAGAGAGAGAGAGAGAGAGAGAGATACAGAGTAGGATGGAAGGATAAGGCATTAGACGGTTGCTAATTAGACTGCTGCTGTTGCTGCTGCACCGCGCCGCTTGTCGTGCATCGTCGACTCTCCGCATCGCTACCGTCCC
>OU426861.1:7768630-7771130 GCA_911387685.1 Dolichovespula media | reverse complement strand
GGAGCGACAGGTGCTCGATCCAAAGTGAAGAGAAAGAGTGGAAACGATGAGAGTATCAATTTTCTGGGCCGACTGTTTCGTGTAATTAATACATCACGAAGGGAAGAAATTATTTCGTTCGGTACTCGTACACCCTCCTCTTCGTTCGTTCTCTCTCTCTCTCTCTCTCTCTCTCTCTCTCTCTCTCTCTCCCTATCTCCGTCTCTCTCTATTTCTTTCTATCTCTCTATCTCTGTTCAGCTCATTCTCTTTCGTTCAGAAAACGCCGCTCTATCATTTGTCTAGTCGATAGCCACCGCCCTTCGATGCACGTGACCCCACTTTTCGTCCCCCTTCCGTCCCCCACCCTTCCCCAACTCCCTACGGCTTCGACCCTTCTCTCTTTATCTCTTTCCTTCTTTATTTCTTTCCTCCAATCGTCGTCTTTGATTCAATTTCCTTCCTCGTCGCGAAATTCTTCGCTTTTGCGATACAAAAGAGACCCGCCGACTCGTCGAAAAAAATCATCCCGTTTGATATGTAAAAATGAAAAAAAAAAAAAAAAAAAAAAAGAAAAGGGAAATTTAATTCTCTCAAACGAGAAAGACCTTCGAAGTCTTCCTTTTTATTTATTTATTTATTTTTTTTTTTTTTTTTTCTTTAATATATTCGATCGTGCTTAAATCTTTCGTTTCGTTGTTCGAATTCGAATTCGATTTAAAAGTTTTCTTCCTTTGGATTTAATTGTCGTAGATTTTTGGTGCGACATATCTTTTCACAAAAAAAAAAAAAAAAAAAAAAGAAAAAAGAAAAAGAAATTCACTGTACGTCGTACGAAAAGGGAAATTAGAAAAATGTTAAAAATAGTTTTGTAAAACTAGTCGAAACGTTCGTAGGGACGAAAGAAATGAGATTTTTTCCTGGAAGCATCGCGTTTCCTAAACCGAATGCGCGAGAAAAGTATGAAAGGAATATTACACCCAAGGGAATCGTGATTGATTTTGTCCGGAAGGGCATAACCATTCTCGACGAAAACCTTTGTTTTCCTTTCCTTTTTTTTTTTTTTTTTTTTTTTTTTACGCAGACGAACCTGAGGAAAGGTTCGAAGGCTATTTAAGTTATTCTCAACAACGTCACGAGTTAATGCATTCAAACGGGTTCTCGTTCGATTCCGCGTTGAAGTAAAATCAATTTTTTAATTGACGACGAAAATCAATTTTTAATTGACGTAACAAGCTTATGTATAGAAATATGTACGTAAATTAAAAAAAAAAAAAAAAAAAAAAAATACGTACACAAGCTAACAAACCTTCGAACCTTATTAGACGCGACAATGAAAAGTCATTTTTCTTTTTGTCCTCCTTTTTTGTTTCATCGAATCCATTTTTTCACGCGACGATTCACTCGAATCGATAAGAAAAAAAAAAAAGAAAAAAAAGAAAAAAGATCCCCAGACAAGGTTGTGACAATTTTCGTTCGATCTTTGCTTTGGAAAAATAAAAATGTATAGCGAGATTAGAAGAAAAAAATTTATCGTACAAATAAATCGTGAAGCAATGAGAAACTTGGAAGGAAATTACGATGTACGTCGCGATTGGATCACTAAACGAAAATCCTATGCATACGATCGAGGGTGAAATAAATTGAATTACGATGAATGGTCAACGATCGAAACGTGACAAATTGTTTTTTCTTTTTTTATTTTTGTTTACGTTAAATCGTCGTCTTTCGTTCGTCCAAAAAAAGAAAAAGAACAAAAAGAAACAAAATCTTCATAAGCAAACCGCATAAGTCATCGGTTGGTCGTGGACGTGAAAGGAGAGAGGATTCGACGAGCCGTTCCCTCGGGAACTCGGGCGAGTTGATTCCACGCTAGCAGTTCGAAACAGTCCTCGAGAAAAGGAGCGCCATGTAAAATAGGGATCGGGGAGTGGAGAGCGGGGTGGAGGGGGTGGGATGTGCGTCAAAAAACAAGAAAAAGAAAATAAGAAGAAGAGGAGGAGGAGGAGGAGGAGGAGGAGGAAGAAAATGAGGGCGTGGAGAGAAGCCATAGGGGAAAAAAAAAAAAAAAAACGGTTAGCGCGACTTCTAATTGCAGAAGTGACGACGCCGTAACTAATGACCAGGAGACGACGTCCTGTCAGTCCTGCTCGGCGGCGTCGGGACGCGAACGCTCGTCTTCTTCTTCTTCTTCTTCTTCTTCTTCTTCTTCCATCTTTCTTTCTTTCATTCATTCATTCATTCATTCGTTCATTCATTCATTCATTCATTCATTCATTCGTTCGTTCGTTCGTTCTCCCTTTCTTTGTCAACGCGCGCGACTCTAAAACGTTTTCGAAAAACAAAAAGTGTGGGGAAAGAAAATCTTTCCCAAACGAATCACATTCTACTTTCCTTTCTCAGGATAAATATGAGCTTATACAAACGTTCTAAACTTAGGATATATCAATTCTTCTAATTACTTTCAATGGTTTCTCAATTCCTTCTTTATTTTTTTCTTTTCTTTTCTTTTCTTTTCTTT
>OU426861.1:7748630-7766130 GCA_911387685.1 Dolichovespula media | reverse complement strand
TTTTTTTTTTTTTCTTTTTAATAGTGATCACAACCTCTCTCATTGGGTTCAATACCTTCCGTTAATTTTTGACCATCGGTAACATCACTTATTATTGGCCCGTACTACGAATAATATTGGCTTCGCGCCAAAAGTCTTTCACCATTTCGCGATCATTTTTTTTTCTTCCTCCCTTTTTCTTTCTTTCTTTCTTCCTTTTAAAAGAAAACGTTCTGGCTCGCGTCTACGATATTTACGAAAGGGGTAGCTTTAAAAAATGGGAAGCTTTATCTTTGACATACGATAGCCGTTTAAGCGTACCTACATTCGCGAGGTTAAACCGAGTGGAGTGTCGAGGTCTTGAGTCTCGAGTGAATGAGAGAGAGAGAGAGAGAGAGAAAGATAGAGATAGAGAAAGAGAGAGAGAGAGAGAGAGAGAGAGAGAGAGAGAGAGGAGAAAGGAGAGAGAGGAGAGAGTGGAGAGAGGAGAGAGTGGAGAGAGAGGAGAGAGAGAGAGAGATGGCAAACACTCGCGTCTTCATCAACGACGTTGAAGAGGGAGACCACCCATCAGGCGCAATATCGTTTCATCAGCCGCTAATATCACTGCTTCGAGTGGTTCAACACCTTGTAACGCCAGGTGGGACGTCGGTGGCGCCGCAGGAAGTCCTAATGAAGACAAATCTCACCCAAAATGGCGACCAAGCTTATTTCCTGCTCCACCTCGACTCTCTCTCTCTCTCTCTCTCTCTTTCTATTTCGTTCCCCTCCCTTCGCTCACTTCTATCCTCCTATTATCGTAAAGGTACGTCCATCTTCTCTCACTCCCTTATTCTTTCTCTCTCTCACTCTCTCTCTCTCTCTCTCTCTCTCTCTCTCTATCTCTTTCTCTTCCTCTTTCTCTTTCTCTCGATCTCCATGGTCAACTAATTAAAAAAAATGTAGAAAGTAGAGTAGAATGGGGTCGGGAGAAGGGTAAAGTAAAGTAAAGTGAGGAAGAATGAGGACAAGGGACAATTACGAATTTTCTTTTTCCTTTTTTCTTCTTCCTCTTTCTCTTCTCCTCTTCCTCTTCAACTTCTTTTTCTTCTTCTTCTTCTTCTTCTTCTCGTCCCTCTTTCCTCTTCGGTCCTAACACCGTGCTCGCAAGCCCGCCACCACCCAACGACATTCTCTCGCTTAATTGGAAGAAGAATAAGAAGAGGAAAAAGAATAGAATAATAATAATAATAATGATAATGATAATGATAATAATAATAATAATAATAATAATAATAATAAAAAGATAGAAACATTTTTTTCAATCTCCGCTCGTACGTAGACAACGACTAAAAAAAAAAAAAAAGAAAAGGGATAACAACTTGGTGGAAAATTGCGAATCTCGCGAGCTCCGGCAAGTTTTACTCGCTACTAAAGCGCCTGCCGCGACTAAAATTAATTCAAGTTCTCTCTCTCTCTCTCTCTCTCTCTCTCTCTCCTTTACTTTGTTTGTGTCTGTCTGTCTGTCTGTCTGTCTGTCTGTCTGCTGCTGTGCGTGTATGTGTGTGTGTGCGTGTGTGGGCGCGCGTGTAAATTTT
Source organism: Dolichovespula media (assembly GCA_911387685.1). NCBI lineage: Eukaryota > Metazoa > Arthropoda > Insecta > Hymenoptera > Vespidae > Dolichovespula > Dolichovespula media. Next base: position 7,764,574 of record OU426861.1, on the reverse strand, counting down.
TTTTCTTTCATCGAGTTCGTCGTTACTTGGAAGAGAGAGAGAGAGAGAGAGACAGACAGACGGACGGACGGTTAGAAAGGATGGGAGAGAGAGAGAGAGAGATATAAAAAAAAAAGAGAAGAAAAGAAAGAAGAAAAAGTAGAAAGTTTTAGGACAGAACAGTCGTCGTGTTACATATACCTACCACCTTACTTCGATGTACAACTCGAAAAAGGGAGACGAGTAGGAAAAAAAGGGAAAGAGAGAGAGAGAGAGAGAGAGAGAGAGAGAGATAGAGAGTCGTGGGCGAAATCTGCGAAAAATCGAGCGATAAATCTCGAACGTGACCGCGCGGTGCCGTTCTGCCCTTGGCGTCTAAACGACTAAATAAGTGTTCCAATTTCAAAATTACCCGCTAAACGATTTGTGGGCCGGCAGAAAATATATCGTTGACATGTGGGCAAAGCCCCTCCGGGTTTGCGCCGGCCGAAAGGGATCTTCCTGACGTTCGGTGCGAGAAAGAGAGAGACAAGAGAGACAAGAGAGAGAGAGAGAGAGAAATAGAGAGAGAGAGAGAGAGAGAGAGAGAGAGATAGAGAGAGACAGCAGAGAAAGACACACACACACACACACATACACACATACATAACAGAGAAAGAGAAAGAGAAAGCGACTAGAGAGAAAGAGAGAGAGTAAGAGAGAGAGTAAGAGAGAGTAAGAGAGAGAAAACCTTCGCTCGCTGCTGGGAGACAAATGACCGTCTACCGACGGAAGACGCTTCCAAATTGCTCCATGGTGGTGTCGTTGTACCATTTTACGTGTCTCTCTCTCTCTCTCTCTCTCTCTCTCTCTCTCTCTCTCTCTCTCTGCGTTTTTCTCTTTCTTCCTATTTTCTTCGAATATCCTCGTCTCAGGCAGACGACCTATTAGCGAAACATCCAGCCACGTGACGCGTGCCACGAGCGATTTCACGGGACTCTCTTCTCTCTTACTCCTTCTTCTTCTCCTTCTTCATATCTTCTTCCTCCTCCTCCTCCTCCTCCTCCTCCTCCTCATCTTCTTATCTCGGCTGACAAATTTTTTGGTCGCTTTTTATTTATTTTATTTTCTTTTTTCTTTTTGTTTTTTTTTTTGTTCTTCGTCAATATCACTCTCGTACGATCGAAATAATTGGCCGTTAAAGGGTTTGAGCTTCTTTAATTTAATTGATATTATTATATTTGTTCGGACGCGAATCGTTCTTTATGTTTTTACACGACGGTATTACGTAAATATGTATCGTAAATATATATCGTAAATATATATATATATATATATATATAACGTATGTACGTATGTCGTATTTTTATACGAAGATACGGTTGTATAAGCGAATACTTACTATACCGTATTTATTCCTATGGCTGCCATTTTTATTTCCCGCTCTATCGCATTTCTTTTTGGCTTACCATTTAGATATATCCGCGTTTTGTTTCCTATATCATTTTTCTTCCCTTTCTTCTTTATTTAATTATTGATTTATTTATTTATAAATACGATCAATCGATATTTGATTTTAGATGTAATAGAATTATTTCTCTCTATTCGCTATGATTTAGTTTTTATATTCACTATGATTTTACGAACGATATCAGTCCGAAAACGTTTCGAACGAAACATTATTTTCTTTTACAAAAAGGAAAAATAAAAAAGACCCCGAACGATTTTCATTCATTTACAGACGACACTGAAACAGTTCAACTATTCCTATCTTACCATGAATTATGATATGATGTAATAACGTGCCTTCTTCTTTCTGTTCTTTTTCCTTTTATTTTTCCTTCCTTATCGCCCTTTGCAAAACTAAAAAGAAAAAAACATATTGTCTACTGTCGTACATATCTATCGTCGTAAAACATCTTTCTACTAGTTAAAACGCGTTACCGCTGCTTTTTTTTTAGTTTATTTTATTTTTTCACTTTTTTATTATTTTTATTGTTTTTTTTTGCTTTCATTCCACTCTCTCTCTCTCTCTCTCTCTCTCTCTCTCTCTCTCTCTCTCTCTCTCTCTGTCCTTCCTTCATTCATTCATTTCGTATCGACAATGCCGCTATCATCGAAGATCGAACGCGAAACAATTCCACTCGTAAAAAAGTAACCAAAAAAGTCCCAAACAAAGTAACCTTATTATTTAAAATATTATTATTAATATATAAATATATGATAAATAAATATATAAGTAAAATGAAATAGAACAAAAATTTTTTATCATATAAATATATTATTATTATTAATATTATTATTCTTTTATTGTAAACTTATTTCCTTTTCCACTTCTATGTTTTTTTTTTTTTTACCTCTTTCTTTCCCTCTTCTTCTATTTTCTTTTTCCTTCCTCTCTTTCTTTCCTTCTCTTCGCTCGCTGCTGCGCACAAAAGTCAACGTGGTCTAATAGTTTTACGTCGCGCTCCGAAAATCACGTAGGTTATTTATTATTAGGTTAGACGTTACATATATAATTTCCTTCTCTATCTCTATCTCTATCTCTATCTCTATCTCGGTTTTTTTTTTTTCTTTCACTTTAAACATCTCGTGTAGTACGTAGATAAAGAGAGAGGTAGGGTGGGAGGGAGTGGGGGAGAGAGAGAGAGAGAGAGAGAGAGAGAGAGATAATTTCGCGTTGTTATATTACGCTTCTTTCGAACGTTTCAATTACTTTCTACACGTCATATACCGGTAGATAGTTATTTGTTAGGAGTAACGAGCTACTCGTTGTTGGGTGGAGGAGGAGGAGGAGGAGGAGGAGGAGGAGGAGGAGGTGGGAGAGAGAAGGCCGGGAAGGGAAAGGAAGGGTATGCTGGAGCGGGTAGAGCGGGGTGAGAACAAGGGGACGAGGTCGTTAGAATCGCGTGTAGCAAAATGGAGTGGAATGCAGGGAAATTTGTATAAAAAATTCATGGTACGTGTTATACCTAAGAAGAGAAAAAAATATATGCTACATACGCATATACGTACACGTATACATATTTATATATATATATATATATATATATATATATATATATTTATTTATAAAAATGTGATTGCTTTTAATTATACGTCAAGCTATTTTGCGTAGGACAAATAAAAAAAAAATTTTCTCGTAGATAAATGAACGAAGGTATAATCGATAATGCAAAAGGAGAAGACGTTTAAATTGGAGAGAATCTTGGGAGCGTTAAATTTTACTAACGAGAAACTCTTACATACCAAATAATCTATTAGACGGTCGCGGTTCGAGTCATCATCCTCGTGGATTGTCGCAAGCGTTTCTGACTGTCACGGCTCTTAAACGTCGACGATATTCCAGAAGAGTGAGTATCGTTCGAGCGTAACCAAGATGGCTGTTGTCCTCGGCGACGTTGTCGAGCCGACGACACGTTACAGTTTAATGAACATAGGTCCGCTATGTTTATACGCGTTTATACGAGATACCTCGACGAATAATAATAATAATAATAATAATAATATTCTGTTGGTTATTATCGTTGATATAATTTTAACCTTGTCGATAAACACGATCGTGATATCATGCTAGCTTACGTTAGAACGTTCGTCGAGAAAAAAAGTAAACCTTCTCGTTCGTACAACGTAATATATGTACACACATCTATATATATATATATATATATATATATATATGTACAAGCAGATGTTTATATATGTTAAAATGTGTGTCTGTGTTTATGTTTTTGATAAATCTTACGTATCGATTGTTACGGACATAGCCTAGATCACTCGTAGTTCCTAGAATCGGACGTAAACGTTCGTAAGATTTGTTTTCGTCTCGAGTACGTTGTATAATAACGTCGGAGAAGAGTCGAAAGGAGATAGTAGATTTAGTACGGTTTCATCTCTCGTCTCGTTAACGCGTGTTCCTATTTAAACGTAACGATACATAGGAAAAATCTGATGAAATTACTTTTGATAGATATTTGGGTAACATTATAAAAAAAAAAAAAAAAAAAAAAAAGAAACAAAAAAAGTAAATAAGAATAATTTTATAAATCCACGATCAGTGGGATAAAGCGAGTGCGTGTGCGTCGATATCGAGGAAAAATATTGTACGTCGTATGCGAAGATGAGCGAACGTCGAATCCAGGATCATCGACGACGCAACATTATCAGGTTTTTAAATTCGATAAATACTAATCTTTAAGAAGGAAAGAAAGAGAGAGAGAGAGAGAGAATGAAAGAGACAAAAATGGAAAAATGTTATTTTCGTAATATCGAACTGTTGTAACTTAGAATCGTTTAAATGTTAGAACGACGTTGTTCAGAAAAAGAAAGAGAGAGAAAGAGAGAGAGAGAGAGAGAGAGAGAGAGGGGGACAGAGTGAGAGGATGCGTTGCGAAAGGACACAGCCGCAGCGGCGAATTCGTGAACATCAAACGAATTAAATCTCCGCCGAGAGCCGACCGCAGAAACTAATATCTCGTCTCGAAAACCGTTCTCCGTTCTTCTTCCGTTCGTTCGTTCGTTCCCCGGCTCGTTCGTTCGCCGACTCCCCTCCGTCGACGATTTTCGACGTCCCTCTCTCTCTCTCTCTCTCTCTCTCTCTCTCTCTTTCTCTCTGGGTGATATTAACCTCATGGTAACGGAGGACGTGAATTCCATCGAATCTCTCTCGATTATTTTTTTCCACGTTTCGCTACCGCGATACGCCTTACCCTCGTCAATCGAGTTACACGAGAGTTTCGTTTAAACGAGTCCGATAAAAAGATATTCCGTCGAATTAAATGATATCGGATTATCGTCTTCCTAATTAATTTATCGTACGCGTTGTATTACATAACGCGCCGTAATTAATTGCAAGCACTTTAAGAGTGTTCATCTGCGAAGAGAGGAGGGAGGGGGGTGACGGGGCGGCGGGACGGCGGGGGTGGAGAAAAATCGTAGCTTTTAATTCGACAAAATAATATTTCTCCAACGAATGTTTGAAATGAGCGTTGGAACAATTTCGCGGCTTCTGTATTTTCCCCTAATTCTTGTTTTTATTTGTCGAAACAAGTCAGGAAGAATGCGCAGGACGACGAAATTTTTCTCTTTTTCGTTTTCGTTCCTTCTAACGAAATTATACGCTTCATCGTTCGTCGTTATTTTAATCGTACCGTATTTAATCGTAAACGCTTATTAAAGTAAAGTAAAAAGAATAGGATGGATTCGAGATCGTAGATTAATCGAGAATACGTTTGTCCTCGAATATCGTCTATGAAAATTTTCTTTAAGGAAAAAAAAAAAAAAAAAAAAGAAAGAAAGAAAACTGTCGCATACGAGAGTGCAAAGTCGATTATGAGAACGATGAGATCGAGTATATTTTTTATGTTTGTTTCTTTTTCCTTTGTTTTGCGTAATAAAACGAGACGCTCTCTCACTTGTCATCGTCGTTCGAACCAAATTCAAACAAGTTAGTATTTTCTGAACGATATATTTTACAATTCGATGAAAAGGCGTTACGTCGGGGATGCTAGAATGGAATCTCGACGAAAAAAAAAAAAAAAAAAGAGAGAGAAGAAATGAAAAGGAACGACGATTTGTCCCTCTGGCGTCGAAGGGAGGGAAGACAAAAATGCAACAAAAAAAAAAGCATGAAAAGAAGACAAAAACAAAAAAAATGGAAAAGAGGAAGAAAGGGAAAGATACAAAAAAAAATCGAAAAACCGAATGATCTCGCCCGGCTTTCAAATTTTTTTACGTGTCTTTGCGGTCGAAAAGGAATGGGTCTCTCTCTCTCTCTCTCTCTCTCTCACAAACACACACACATTCTACTCTCTCTCTCTCTCTCTCTCTCTCTCTCTCTCTCTCTCTCTCTCTCTCTCTCTCTCTCTCTCTCTCTCTCTCTATAACCGCGCGAAAACCACCGGTGCACCTTCGACATCATCCTCACCCTCGTCGCAGTATAGAGTATATCCCCTTAAGAGCGGGTCCTCCTCCTCCACCTCCTCTACTCTCACCCTCTTCTCTCCCAAACCCCTCTAACCCAACCCCTATCCACCCCCTAGGGCTTTCGCATTTGTCCTTTCATTTCGTCGAAATACAATTTTCGATGGGGCTCGACGTTGATCGATACTTGAAAATCCATGTATTAATCATCGTTAGCCGATAATTCAAGCAATTAAGATTATTATCGGGTGTCCATAAATGAATGAATTTAAAAGAAGGATATACATATAGGAGAAAAGAAAAAGAAGAAAAGAAGGAAAGAGAAAAGAGAGAAGAAAAAAAAAAGAGAGAAGGGATTTTTAAAAACCTTCCCTTTCAATTTCCTTAATTCGAATACGTCCGATACGTACATATAATCAAATAAATATATATATATATATATATATATATATATATATGTGTGTGTATATATGTATGTATGTATGTATGCGTAATTACTAAGCTACCATTAGCTATCCTCTCGCGAAACATCGTTCGAAAGTTACTTAGGATTAAGAATGTAATTTCGAGATCGTTAAAGATCTCCAATCGAAACGACGACGACGTCGGCAGTGGCGGCGGCAATGGAGGTGGCGGTGGCGGCGGCGGCGGCGGTGGTGGCGGTGGTGGTGGCGATGGTGGTGGCGGTGACGGTGGCGGCAGCAGCTAAGCGAGAAGAATTTCGTTTGAGAGACGCGTTCATTCGAACAGTCGAGAAAGCGGCTATGTAATTTTCATCAAACATCGTCCAACGGCGTTGAACGCAAATGGAGAAAAGAGAATGAGAAATAGAAAGAGATAAAGAGAGAAAGGAGAGATAGAGATAGAGGAAGGGAGAAGATAGAGATAGAAAGAAAGAGATAGATAGATAGAGAGAGAGAAAGAGAGAGGGAGATAGAGAGAGAGAGAGAGTAAGAGAGAGAGAGAGAGAGAGTGTGTGTTTGTGTGTGAAAGAGAGAGAGAGAGAGAGAGAGAGAGAGAGAGAGAGGGAGAGATTCGATAGATTCTCTTTATTCAACCAAATGACTTTCGAGAGGGACTGTACTACGAGTCTGGTTGCGCAGGTGTGACCGATGGCGGCGGCCTTTGATCCTGGAGCGACTCCTCGGCTACTTTGTCCACGACTCATCGCGTTCGTCCGCCCTTCTCTCTCTCTCTCTCTCTCTCTTTCTCTCTTTCTCTCTTTTACTCTGTCTCTCTTTCTCTCTTAGTCTCTCTCTCTCTCTCTCTCTCTCTCTCTCTCTCTATCTATCTCTCTCTTTTTCGTCATTCGCTTCGATTATTTCTCTCTCTCTCTCTCTCTCTCTCTCTCTCTTTCTCTCTTCGTCTGTCTGTCTGTCTCTCTCTCTCTCTCTCTCTCTCTCTTTATGTCTCTCCTAACGGGTAACGCCTTTCGCGAATACGACGGCCATTGGCGTTCTTCTTTCTCTACCTTTAACATCCCTTCGAGTCATCCTCTTCGACACGGGAAATTTCATTGTCATTCCCAACGAGAGTAACTCCAAATACTTTTGTGAAATAAAACAAAACGATATTGTATAAGATTTTCATTAGACGTTTATCGGCTTTTTATCAAAGCGATTATAATGATAAGATAAATTTTGGACGAACGAATTAATAATAATAATAATAATAATAATAATAATATCTTTTCCTTTTTTTTTTTTTAACGGAGAAATTTTTCTTCCCTATTAATATGTATATTATTATACGTTGATATCTATATACTTATGTACGTATACATCTACGTAGGTATATATGTATATATATATATATATATATACGTATGTATGTATTTATAGATATATCCGATTATGATATTTATTAATGTATTTTATTTATTCAATATATTTTCTAGGTAAAAGAGAATATTTATAGTATCTAATCTTATTCTCTCTCTCTCTCTCTCTCTCTCTCTCTTTCTTATTCTCAGCTAACGTAAAAAAAAAAAAAGAATTTCACCTTCGCCTTCAGACTCTCTTTTCTCTCTCTCTCTCTCTCTCTCTCTCTCTCCGAATTCCAAGAGGATAGAACACCGGAACGAATGCGTAATACGACTTTTATGGAGAAGTCCCTTGACATGTCTTGAAAATGCATCTGATTTGTGACTCGTAGGTTAAAAATAAAGTAAAAAGGAAACAGATAAAGAGAGAGCGAGATATATATATATATATATATATTCTAGTAGTTCTATCGTTTTCTCTAAGCTCACAGCGTTCCAGGTTCCTTTATAAATAGATATATCCGTAATGTACTTTTTTCTTTTTGCTTTATATTTCTCTTACGCTCCCTTTTCGAAGAAGAAAGATACATTTGTTATAAACGAACGAACGAACGAATCGCGAATAATCGTTCGATCTCTCCGATCGTCTTAAATCCTCCCCCCCCCCTCCCCCTCCCCCTCCCCCCCGATCTCAATCAATACGGTTACGTTTTCTTTTTATTCATTTATTTTTTTTAATCTTTCTATTATCTCTCACTATCTCTCTTTCTCTCTTTCTCTCTGTTGCAGAACAAGCGAATCACTTGAACCTATTCAACAATCGTCAACAACCGAAGAAGAAGCGCAAAAGTAGGACAGCGTTTACGAATCAACAGATCTACGAGTTGGAGAAACGTTTCCTGTATCAGAAGTACTTGAGCCCGGCTGATAGGGACGACATAGCCCTTAAGTTGGGCCTGAGCAATGCCCAAGTGATCACGTGGTTCCAAAACAGAAGGGCGAAACTCAAGAGGGACATGGAGGAGCTAAAGAAGGACGTACAAACGGTGAATCCTCTTTTGGTCGCGCAACATCACAAGACATTCTTGGAGAACGTGCAGGATCTTGGGATCCTGAAGAAACGCCCGTTACCGAGTTCGATGGAGGAGAAATCGTAGAGGGGAAAAAAAGAAAACGTTTCTCGATTCTCTCGATTCGTCATTTCTTTCTTTCTTTCTTTCTTTCTTTTTTTTTTCTTTTTTTTTTTTTTTTAATCGTATCGATCACGATCGTAATCGTGACTTTTACGGACGGGCGGGATGGACGAACGAACGAACGAACGAATGAACGAACGAACGAAACGACGAGCGAATGTTTTTTCGATCGAGACTCGATGTTCTTATTCTATTTTTTCTTTTAATTGTATTTTATTTTCCTCTTCCTCACCCACCTCCTCCTCCTGCTCCTCCTCCTTCTCCTCATCTTTTTATTCCTCTTCCTCTTCTGCTTCTTCCTTTTATTTTTCCTCTTGAAGAGGATCCCGAATCGCAAGAAACAAGATGGCCGTTCACCCAACGAAATCCTACTTTCGAAATCGCGAAAGAGACGATTGCGACGAGACGAGTTTCGATAATCGACGAATGGGACTTCTTCGGTGTTTATCGATTTCCCGAGTAAATCACCTTTAAGTTCTCTTCTTTCTTTTTCTTTTTTTCATTCTCTTTCTCCTTTCCCTTCTCTTTCCTTTTATCCTCACAAAAATTACGTGAGCGAAGATTAGGATTATAATGAATGGACGATGAGCGTGTGGCCACGTGAATATAGATTATTACGACGACACGAGAAGCAAAAAAAAAATAAAATAAAATAAAATAAAAGAAAAGAAAGAACAAAACGTTTTCCGGAGAGTCGAGAAAGGAAAATAATGCTGACGATGAAGATAGAGCGAGAAAAAAAAACAAAAAAACAAAAAACGACAAAAAAGTACGACAAAAAAAAAATACAAAACGAAAAAATATACAAAAAAAAATAAACCCCCTCCCAAAAGACAAAAAAAAAAGAAACACAATTTACGATAAGAAAGGTTGAGAAGCGAGGAAACGAGGGGAGAGGGAGAAAAGTGTATCAAATGGCAAAAAAGAAGAAAAGAAAAGAAAAGAAAAGAAAAGAAAAGAAAAAAAAAACAATGAAAAAATAACACTCGGAGTATAATGTTGTCTGTAATTAGGTAATCCCATATATATATTTATTTGTATAGAATTTGTGATTTATTTAGTTCGACGTTCGAAAAAAAAAAAAAAAAAACATTATTATATTATTGCTATAGATTCGTAATACTTACATGCATATATTTACTGGCGCGCGAAGGAGATTATATAGAAGTTAGAAAAAGTATTAATGACGAACTTGGGAAATTCAGTATTAATAAAGTTCTCGAATGTAATTACGTTAACGTATAAGCGTGCGAGAGAGAGAGAGAGAGAGAGAGAAAGGGGGGGGGGGAACGAATGTAACGGCAACAATTGTGGGATTTAATTTTCATCGTGATCCGCGCTCGTAAACGAAGCCAATGGGAAAAAATATTGGGCATCGGTGCGACGAATTGTATAATATTGTATTTATTACAAGAAAGAGCGAGAGAGGTAGAGGTAGAGCGGGAGTGGTCGAAGGGGATAGAGAGAGGGAGAGAGGGAGAGAGAGAAAGAAAGAGAAAAGACATAGGAAGAATCTGCGAGATGCGAGATTCGATTAATGGACGCCGATAATAAATTATTATTATAAAATATCGTGACGTAAATTATAAAAATCGATCGACATTAAGTTGAATCGAACGTGTATATAGACATTGTATATAATATATAAATATATATATATATATATATATATATATAATATACACGTAGGAAAAGAAAAAAAAAAAAACGAAAAAAAAAAGAAAAAAAAAACAAGAAATCCACACACAAATACAAAACAAACACGTTGTTTCATTGACGATGATTTTACGTATTAGACGAAAATAGACTCGTTAATCGTACATGATTTAGCGTAAAAAAAAAAAAAATATATTAAACAGATAGATGGGACACTGCAATATACCTAATTATTGTTTTGATTAGGGAATAAACTTTACGATATCGTGTAAGGCGATTCGTTTGCGACCGGAATACGTTCGTGGTTTAATTAATGAACGATAAACGAATGAGTGAGAGAAAGAGAGAGAGAGAGAGAGAGAGAGAGAGAGAGAGAGAGAGAGGAAAAGAGTGAAAGAGAGAGATAAAAAAATAGAAGCGAGTAAGTACGCGCGAGTTAACGTTCTTAATTACAGTGTATAGTAGAATCTAAATAAATGGAAGACATTATTAAAAGAAAATTTAATCCTGGATGACAACAACAACAACAAAAAAAAAAGAAAAAAAAAAAACAAACATTTTTATCTCAAACTCTAGACGTATATAATATGTAAAATAAATATAACAACAGGTATGTATGTACTTATATGTATATCTATATACACATAGAGGATGGGTCAAATGTTCTTCGGTGATATAAAAAAAAAAAGAAAAAAAAAAAGAAAGAAAAAAAAATCGATCACCCCCTTTTACGAAACTTTTTTCCAGGCTAATTTATTTTCTTTCCTTTCAGATATATACGAATGGTGGATCAAAAGTTTCTCGTAGATTTTATGTATCGATTATAAATTTTCGATGATCGTTCGAGGTTAATTAATTTTTTTTTTCTTTTTCATTTTTTATTTACTTATTTCTTTTCTCTTCAAAATCGTAAAACTACAAGACCTAGGGACTTTTGTTTCGTCATAAGATCAAATATATATATATATATATATATATATATATATATATATATATATATACATAAAATATCTCATGGACAAGGCTGATTACATAGAGATATGCGTGGTCGTAGTAGTAGACACATATCTTTATCCTAGGCAAATATAAAATAATCAATCGTCATAATCGACCTTAAGAATTTTCACGAGTAAAGAAATAAGGAATGGAAAGTAAAAGAAAAGTAAAGGAAAGGGAGGGAAGGGAAGAACGAAGGAAGGAAGGAAGTCGGTTTTAGTTGGTGCCGTAAAGAAGGCAAGAGATGAAAAGGAATTATTCTCCAAAAATAGCGTGAAACGGGCCGGTCCTTCTTGGAATCTTTTTGAAGGCAGTTCGCGAGGTTTACCCGCGGGCGTAATTTATTAAGATGAAGTCATTTCGCTTTCCAACGTTTTGGATCGGTTAGTTCGAAGTCTGGCATCCGTCATAACCGACTAACATATCTTCTAAGCGTTCGATAGACCAGAGAAAACCTCCTAACTTCATAAATCCCCACCAACGGAACGAACGCTCCGGACACGCGCGCTTTTGCATCATTTTCTTTCTTTCCTTTTATTTTTTATTTTTTATTATTATTACTTTTCTTCTTTTTGTTTTTTTTTTTTTTTTTTTTTTAAGAATTACCACCGCTATTACCGTCGTCGTTATTATTATCCTTATTATCATTTTTTTTATTGGTCGTCGTACGAGTAAGGAAAGATAAGAATTTTTACGAGACAACGTCCGACACAGTCAATATATTTTTTTTTCTTTTTTTTTTTATTCGAGTAAGACGATAAATGCGAAACTAAATATATTCTTCTTCTTCTTTTTTTTTTTTTTGGTTTTATTTATTTATTTTTCTTTCTCTTCTTCTTCAACTTTTTCCTCCTTCGCTCTTTTTCACTCTTTTCCTTTCTACTCGTACCGCGTATAATAATTCTCTGTCTCGTATGTGGTAGGAAGGGGGCACACAGTACCTGTACAGCATGAATGTTTTATCATAATGCAAGATACACGCCAGAAGATAACACTCAGCACACGAATATAAATGTACCTAGGGCATTTACCAACTCACTCACTCACTCACTCACTCACTCACTCACTCACTCACTCACTCACTCACTTAGTTACTTACTTACTTACTTACGTTTCCTGTTACATAAAGAAAGAATGAAAGAGTTAATGTTATTTAAACGCACATAGAATCGGTGGCTTATGTTAAATGAAACCCACTTGATATATATATATATATATATATATATATATATATATATATATGCATATATACATATATCTTACAACTTTAATGAGTCTGTCATTAAGCTGTCGCCATTATCTCGCCAACTAAACACACTCACCTAGCGGTCTAGTTAATCGGCGAACGATTAATCCGCTTTGGAATCAAGAATCGTGTTACGAGTTAGGAGGCAATCCTTTAACAGCATGTAAGTATTCAAGGTTTCATTGTATCCTAATTCCGAATTACCGTTCGAGGCTATCGAAAATAACGTCGATGGTATCAATTTCAACGTAAATCGATCGATCTATCTATCCATCGATCGATCGATCGATCGATCGCAGGAGAACAAGAAGGAAGATTCTTTAAAGGAAAGAGATGGACAAAGAGAGAGATGGAAGGAGTACAAGAACGAAAGAAACAGAAAGAGAGAGGTAGAGAGAGAGAGAGAGAGAGTTTATTGCTTGGCCTGTTATCGAGAAGGGTCTCTCGTATGAAGCGTATGAAGCGGTAACCAAGGTAGCTCGGACCGCCCTGTAATTCGAGCTGCACAACGTCCAAATAAAGAATTCATAATGGCGATGATGAGCACCGGCAATTTTCTTCGATACATCGAAGATACATCGGTAACTCCCGAGCAGCCCTGGCGATCCTCCCTCTCCCACTGCCCCTTACCACTCCCTAACCCTTTCCCTTTCCTTCTCCCTCTATTTCTCTCTTTCTCTCTCTCTCTCTCTCTCTTTATATATATATATATATCTTTCTGTATCTCTCCATCTCTTTCTTCTTCACTCTTCTCGTTCCATTCATTGTCCACGATGGAAGTAGAAGGTTCAGGATCGTTCCTTCGGATCAGGCTTTGGTCGCGTTGTTATCGACGGACGGAGCACGCTTCGAGTCTCGTTCTCGTTTGATGGTCGATCGTTTAATAACGATCTATCGAACGACCTGTTAATATTTTTACTCGATCGAGCGTATATACCTACCTTATATATGTATGTATATATATATATATATATATATATCGCGGGCCACCGCCCGTTCCTGGACTCGTCCCGATAGCCTTCTTATTAGGTACTTAGTTATCCCTTCAGTTTCGTTATCTCCGCTTTCGTTTTTGTCGTCGTTGTCATTTTTTTTCTAAGTTTATTCTTTTTTTCCTCCCCTTTCTTTCTTTTGCCCGTTTTCGCATACACCAGGATTTTCGAAAGATAAGGATCGATAAATTTTTTTCTCTTTTATTTATTTATTTATTTATTTATTTATTTTTTTGTTGTCTCTTTTGTCAAACGAAGCACTACATACCTCGTTCTATTAGATCTCGTTTAACGCGAGTATAATTACGCTGTCAGCCATTGTTTTAATTCGTTCTACGAGGGTATCATTAATTTTTTTGGTTGTTTTGTTTTTGTTCGTTTCTTCTTCTTCTTTTATTTTCTTTTCTTTTTTTTTTTTTTTTTTTTTTTACACAAAGTCATCCCACCGATCAAGAGGAGAACGCGACAACGCGAAGAAGAGAGATAAAAGTAAGTCCAAGGATACGTCGTTAAGTGCATCGACGGTGCATCGGTAACCAAGCGCAAAAACGATCCTCGTCGATCTTACCTCGTCGCGTGTTTAAAAACTCGTGTATGCGTGATTTAGCGTCAATACGGCATTTCAAAATTCAAACCGATCTGTCGATCGTTAATTCATGACCGGGGAAAAAAAAAAAAAAAAATTATATTCGCGACAGTGGCGAACGACAAACGATGCCCCGAAAGGTACGTCGAGTTTTCTCGTTTAATAAACGGTCTCATCCCCATGGGTTGGAGAAATTGACGAGATCTCCCGACGTGTTTAAGGAGAAGCTGGGAGCGAGAGAGAGAGAGAGAGAGAGAGAGAGAGAGAGAGAGAGAGAGAGATAGAGAGAGAATAAGGAGATTCGCTTTCTTTAGAAAAAAAAAAAAACAAAAAAAAAGAAAAAAAATGGAGATACCTTCGAGCTATACGCGTCAAACAAAATTACAAGTTTTCGACGATCCCATACAAGTTAACGAGAGACGTAACAAAATGCACGTAACGTCGAATGTTCTTGAGAAAGATAAAAGGAAAAAACTTGACAAAAGAAAAATAAAAATTACGAATTGTTAAATTTATGAGGACGAAGAAAATTAGAGACAGATAGAGAAAAAGAGAGAGAGAGAGAGAGAAGGAAAAGGAATAAATAAGAGACAAACCGTCGACAATTTCGTCGGGTGAGACTGGTAACAAGTAGACATTAGTTTTAGATTAGTAAAAAGAAAAAAGAAAAAGAAAGAAAGAAAGAAAGAAAAAAATCATTCGTTTACGAATCGATCCTGCGATTGAACGTCCATCTACAAACGAATTAAGCCGATAAATAGAAATTCTCTTCGGAGAGAGTGATACGAAGTTTTTCAATCGATTTCCAATGGAACATCTCGAGGAGATGATAGGATAATTTCGAGGATATAAGAGGCGTATAACGAACCTGATCTCTTCGTAAGTATTATCAAAGATTAGGTATCCCGTGGGATAAGAAAATCGAGAAGGGCATAGAAGCGGAAAGGAAAAAATAAACGTAAGGATAGAGAAATAAAAATTAATAAAATAAAATAAAATAAAATAAAATAAAATAAAAACGAGAAGGAGAAGAAAAGAAGGAGAGAGGAGGGAAAAGAAAGAAAGAAAGAAAGAAAGAAAGAAAAAACAGCACAAGAGAGGAAAAGAAAAAGAAAAACAAGAGTCGCGCGTGCGAGCTTCGGTTATATATCTGCGTTTTGCATAATCCCCTTCGGACGATACACGTTCAATAACGACTCACAGGGATCATTTTCCTGGCATTGACACGCCCACGTAATTCGGACTCATTTACTCGTTGACTCGCTTAACCCGCAGCCAGTCATGCGTCAGTCAAGCCGGTCGGTCGACTGCCAGCCCGCAGATCCATAATTTCGATGTGAGCCGCTTTAGCACGCGAGAAACGAGTTTCCTCGGCGTGCACCTACGTGCCGTGGTAATTAGACGCGAATCTAGACACCCTGACTAGTAGTGGTAGCCTGAGCCCTCGTTAATGTGAAATTTTTCGTATCCCGAGTTCTTCTCAAAGTCCACTCTTCTCTCTCTCTCTCTCTCTCTCTCTCTCTCTTTATTTCTCTATTCAATTCTCTGTCTCTCCTTCATTCTTTCTTTCTCTCTCTCTCTCTCTCTCTCTCTCTCTCTCTCGTGTTATTCCGTGGTTTTTATCCAATTTCGT
>OU426861.1:7731130-7743630 GCA_911387685.1 Dolichovespula media | reverse complement strand
GATACATAGCTACAGGTATATGTATACATGCATACATAAATACATATATACCTCGTTCGTGTTTAGGATTTCCCTCGAAGGATATTTCATATTTTTTTTTCTCCTCTTTAAATTCTCTGACGATTAAATCCTTTTCTCCGTCCGTCATTTCCTTTCATGTTACGCGACTCCGAGCTCTACGATAATTCTTCAATAATTTTACATCGATGATACATGTGCCTACCTAACTACCCACTTCACTACCTAATTCGCAGTACCCTTACAGGATAAATCCCAGAATATATCCCTTATAATTAAAATATGTATGGGATATGTTATATAGCGATAATTAAGATAACAAATATATGTTATGCGTTATTAACAATTTTCATTTCGACGATCCTTTACCGCGTATAAATATTGAACATGAAAATATTCCTGCAAGTACACATATTTTGCGAATCATCGGAAGCATCGAAAACCGTGAAGACGATTAACCTACAAAAATACTACCAGAGTGATAGATCTACACGGTGGTGTAGATTTGTAAGACGTCGTGGCGGGTGGGGGAGGGGGCAGAGATCGGGAGGTTGGGACGCAGAAGAAAGTGGCCATGGGGGAAACAGACGAAAGTAATGAAATATTATATTTGGCGATTATTACAATAGAAGTTGAAAATCTCTCACGATGGTAAATTCTAAAAGAGACAAAAGGTTACCCCCCGTCTCGCTATGAGGATTCCATGGTTCCCGAGAAAAGGTACACGAGGTACGGGGGATTCGGATTATTAGTGAGCGGGTAGTCGTGGAAGGTGTGATTCTGACGTGTCCGACGCCTCTTCTCTCTGCAGGTGAGAGACTTGAGAAAGAGAGAAAGAGAGAGAGAGAGAAAGAGAGAGAGAGAAAGAGAAAGAGAGATACATACATACATACATACATACATATATATATATATATAGAACGACTCTGGACCCTCCTTGCACGTAAGAACGAGAAAGATAGATAGAGTGCAGCAAGCAAGAGAGAGACACAGAGAGAGAGAGAGAGAGAGATAGTGAAGCGAAGGACAGGTAGGTCCAAATCGTATTGGACGAGGAAGGAAGATGGAACGAGAGAACTTGAAGTATAAGGTAGAGTGAGTGAGTGAGAGAGAGAGAGAGGTAGAGATGCTGAGAAGAAGGCGCGAGAGAGCAGCAAGAAGGGTGGCTGCGGTGGGAGAAGATCAAACGAGCCGACAAGCCACGGGGTGGTCTCTACCCGCGCTCATTCTCCGATCTTCCTTCTCTTAGCCGCTGCCTACCAACCTCTTCCTTCGTTCGTTCCTCTCTCTCTCTCTCACTCTCTCTCTCTCTCACCATCCTTCTCTCTTTCTCCTCTTACTTCGTTTCTCTACCACTTTCCTTCTTGGTTCTCTATCTCCTTCTCCTCCCAATCTATCGTTCCATCTCTGTCTCTCTTTAACCTCCTTCCTATCTCTCCCGACTCTCTCTCTCTCTCTCTCTATCTATCTACCTATCTCTATCTCTCTCTTTCACTTTTTCTTTCTTTCTCTTTCCCTTTCCCTTCCGCGAGTTATATTATTCATATTTCCACGCTTATATTTCCCGAGTATGTATGTGGTTCGGCGATCTACGTTCCCTCCTCTCCCTCCCAATCTCACTCTCTCTCTCTCTCTCTCTCTCTCTCTCTCTCTCTCTCTCTCTCTCTCTCTCTCTACTTCTACTTCTTCTTCTTCTTCTTCTTCTTCTTCTTCTTCTTCTTCTTCTTCTTCTTCTTCTTCTTCTTCTTTTTCTTCCTCTCCTCCTCCTTCTTCATCTTCTTCTTCTTATTTTCGCTACATTGGTCCAAGTACCTTCTGCCGACGGCAACATTGTGAAGATAAAATTCGTATCTCTATCGATCAACAGCGACTCATCCTTTAATGCAGGGGGTTGGGGAGGGGGGAAGAACACGTGGAAGCAGCTGGTTTAATCGATCGATCTTAATTAGAAAGTTTTTCTATTTTCTCTTGTTTCTTTTTTTCTCTTTTCATTTCTTTTCTCTTCTTTTACTTCTTCTTCTTCTTCTTCTTCTTCTTCTTCTTCTTCTTCTTCTTCTTCTTCCTCTTCTATTTCATTCATTCACGCAAAGATCGTGGGTATACGAAAAATTAATCTCCAGTTGGGTTTTTGTTTTTTCCACACACGAATCGAGGAGATTTGTTTACGATGTAAAAAAGGTTTATGATAAAGCGTGGATCAAATCGATTCCCGAAACCAACAAGATATATATATATATATATATACTTACGTGTACACACCCACACACACACACACACACACACACACACAGAGATGTGTATGTACGTATGTAAGGTATGCAGTAAATAATCATAAAATTTGTAATCTTAGAATATATCCCTACCTACTGTTAGATCGTGTTGAGATAACATAAAATGGACTTTGGTCTACGATCTACGCGCATAGAGAGATAGATAGATAGAAAGAGAGAGAGTGAGAGAGAGAGAGAGAGAGAGAAAGTGAGAGAGAGAGAGAGAGAGAGAGTTCTCTTTTAATTATACACCGGCCATTATAGTTAGCCGGATATCTTATTAGATCTCATTAGATTAGAATAACAGTTTTGTATCGTTTAGAAAAGCATACGCGTGAAAATGGTAATCGTTGTATATAACCTATCAGTTTCCATGTAATAACATTAAGACACCAAAACCGGAAACGTCTGGACCGTTTTCGATCTCGATGATAACGAGAGATATTCGATGCTAATTACCCTTCCTGTTAACGTGCGATGAACAGATAATACGCGCTGGTACTGTAATTACCTTTTCTCTTCGTTGGAACACCCACGTTGTTATAACAATTTTTTTTCCTTTGCCCTCCCCTCCCCTCCCCTCCCCTACCCTACCCCCCCGTGTTATTTTTCTTTTCATTTTTTTCCATCTTTTTTCTTTTCTCTTTTTCATTCTTTTCTTTCCTTTTCTTTCCTTTTCTTTCTCCCTCGAACTTAATTATTATCGCGCGAGGTGTATCTCTCCTACCTAATAATAAGAGAAAAGAAGAAAGAAAATAAAGAAATAAAATGCGCGATTCGATTGGCCCTTCGTTCGTACGTTCTCGAAACGTTAGCGGCGTCGTAACGACGAAACTGCGCTAAAGTATAAGGTAAGATTATATTTATCGGATGAAAAGAAAAAGAGAAAGAAGAAATGGAATAAAATAAATAAAGAAATAAAGAAATAAAAAAAAAAAAAAAAAAAAAACTTAAACAACGAAAAAGAGAAAAGGAAGGAGATATCGAAGAAATTAATTTGACGCGTCCTTTGACGTAAGAGGATTATTCTCGACACGGTGAATTTTCATCGAGACGCGAAAGAAACGATCCCGGCCGACGTTAGTATGTAAGTGTTTACTCGCGTAGGTAGTTGTTGATACGTGAAGGTTATAGAGACGTTGGGTTCGGTGGCTGTAGAAACAAAGAAATCCTTTCAAGAAATTAGGAATGCACCGTGAATAGGAATTCGGTTTGATCGTGCCATTACCGATCGACAGATCGATCGAACGATCTCAATGGAAAACTTAAGTACATCTTTCTTTGCCGATAACTTCGGAAATGATTTCTTCTCCTGTACGTATGTACTCGATCCATCCTTATCTAGCTTCATTCTTTCGAATTATCCATCTTGAAACTTGTAATCGTGTGTATTCAATATCGGTTTTTGTTCTGAAAAAAAAAACAAGAAAAAAAAGAAACGTTCTCGTATTTTGTAAAAGATATGCAATTAATTATTGGAAGAGATAAGATAACAGATTTTTTTCTCCATCTCTCTCTCTCTCTCTCTCTCTCTCTCTCTCTCTCTCTCTCTCTCTCTCTCTCACTTTATGTTAATATTCTCCTTATCTATTAGAAACAAAAAATGAAAAGTAAATATTAAATTAGCCGTATAAGTTCTCGAGAAAAAAATTTATTTGAATATCACGAAGGACAAATTCTGCGTACGATCGAATCGTCCTCGGCTTTACTACGCTAATAAATTCGCAGGGAATCATAAAGAGTACGGAGTAAGAGAAACAGAGAGTGAGAGAGAGAGAGAGAGAGAGAGAGAGAGAGAGAGAGAGAGAGAGAGCAATGATTTTAGTTGCAAATCGCAAAGCGCCGCGAGAACCGACAAAGGCCCTCCCCCATCAAAAGGACCGCTCTTCTTCCTCTCTCTCTCTCTCTCTCTCTCTCTTCTTCCTTCTAATTCCTCCCTTCGTGAGTTACTCTCTCTCTCTCTCTCTCTCTCTCTCTCTCTCTTGCTATCTCTTTTCTTCTCTCTCTTTCTCTCTATCTTTATCTCTATCTCTATCTCTATCTGTCCTTCTCTCTCTCTCTCTCTCTCTCTCTCTTTCTCTCTATCTCTCTCTCTCTCTCTCTATCTTCCTTCCTCTCGAGCAGAATGTCTCCGTTTCTCCACACCTTCGCCATTATCATACAAACATTGATGACGACCAGTCGGAGCCGATGCCGGAAAAGTATTGCGGTCTCTCAACCGCAACATTATCCTCACCGTAATCGTACGGCGAATATCTCCCTCCCTCGCCCCATAGCTCCCTCCCGCCCCTCGCTCCTCACCCCGATTGCCACCACCACCACCATCACCATCACCACCATCACCACCACCACCATCACCACCACCACCACCCCACCTTTTCTTTCTCTTAGTAGTCGGACTTTCGATGAAGACGACAGCGCTACTCGAGAAAGACGAAAAGGATCGACTAGTGAGAAAAATTAAAAAAAAAAAAAAAAAAAGAAATCGAGAAACGAGACAAAAGACGAGAAACAAACGAAGGACGAGATAAAACGTTCTTTTCCTTCTCCTCCTCCTCCTCCTTCTTCTCCTCCTCCTCCTTCTCCTTCTCCTTCTCTTCTTTGGGGAGGTGAATTCGCTTGGAAAAAAAAAAAGAGAGAATATAAGGGGAACGAAGAAGAAAAAATGATACGAAAAAATATCAGGACAGAGAGAAATTTGAACGGAACGTGATCGATCCATTGTCGGTTCATATATAAGCTTCCTTCGGGTTACATATTTATTTATTTATTTATTTATTTACTTACTTACTTACTTACTTACTTACTTACTTACTCACTTAATTACTTATTTACTTAAGTACTTAACTCTTATCTTGGTATCCTCGGCGTATAAAAAGTTTGTTTCTCAATTTGGTGAAAGACACTTTAGGGAAGGTTAAATAGTTTCAAGGCTGTCGTAAGTAGCTCTCAAATAAAACTAATGGTCCGGAGAAAGAGAGATAGAGATGGAGATAGAGAGAAAAGTATATATATATATATATATATATATATATATATATATATATATATATACGTGTGTGTGTGTATGTGTGTGGGTCCTTTAAAACCAAAGAACTGAAAACTAGGAGATAGATATTTCGTAGCGTTAGGAATGGGCCACAGGTGTTGTAGGAAATTAGTATAGTGACGATCGAATGGGGAACGTCCTTTCTGGAGAAAACGTACCCTCTTTCTTCCCCTCTCTCCCTCCCTCCCTCCCTCCCTCCCTCCGTCCCTCTCTTCGTTACTTCTCCACTTCCCGTCCGCGCTCTCTCAGCCTCACGAAACAAAAAAAAAGGCTAATTATCCCTCGAGATAGATAGTATCGAGCGACGACGGCGTTTAATGGTTCTAACTTTACCGTAATAGAAGTATCCCAAGCACATCGAGGATATTGTAAAATTCTATATCTTTCTCTCTCTCTCTCTCTTCCTCTCTCGTTCACTCTTCCTATCCGGCTGGCACCTCCCGCGGCCATCCGTTGCATTACCCTCGGCATCTATAGCTCAATTTGCCGACACCTCGCTAAGTATAGGTTGGGTGGGTGGTCCTTGCTCGGGCTCCATGAGACCCACAAGGAGAGGACTTGGACCCGACCTGGGATGATAGCTGGAGAAAGAGAGAGAGAGAGAGAGAGAGAGAGAGAGAGAGAGAGAGTGAGAGTGAGAAAGAGAGAGGTAGATAGATAGATGGAAAGTGCAAGTAGAGAGTAAGGAGGCGGGGGTGAGGTGGTGGGGATGGAGAGTGAAATAACGTCGAAAGGGGAGGTAGTCGAGTGAAGTAAAAAAGGAAGTAGAGTAAAATTTGTGTGTACGAATGTAAGAGAGAGAGAGAGAGAGAGAGAGAGAGAGAGAGAGAGAGAGAGAGAGAGAGAGAGAGAGTTTACCTCGTATATCTTTTAGGAGGTATGAGACAATGGAGCTTCGATATTGAACTCGATGCTGTTCGAGGAAATACTGGTCACACCCACTCTCTCTCTCTCTCTCTATATATATATATATATATATTTATATCCCTTTCTCATTCTTTCTTTGGTGTCTCTTCCGTAGGTGTCCACGTATTTTCATTGGACACGCCGAATATATATTTTATCGTGTCCTTCTATCGTATCCTCGCATCTTGGTTCATATACATACGTAGGCAGGCAGAGAGATACATAAGGAGGGTATATGGCCATATACGATCTCGTGATTTTGATCGCGATCGAGATGAAAATTCAGATCATGGGTTCTGAAGGGGGAAACCGATTAAGTTTTGCGAGTTGCCCAACCGAGTCTAATCCGTAATCTACCTTTCCCTCTTTTTCATTTTTTTGTTCCTTTTTCTTTTACTATCTCTTTCTTTCTTCCTTCTTTTCCTAAATAACGAACGGTAATAATTTTTTTACCCTACCTCCCTCTGTCTCTCTCTATCTCTATGTCTCTCTTCATGCAACCAATCGTATGAATTTTATTATAAAAGTGCCGCTGTAATTTTCTTTCTTTTTTTCTTTTTTTTTTTTTTTTTTTCGTTAGTATCAGACAAATTTAATCGTAAGACTTTAATGGATCGAACAGATCCGATCGATGAAAAATTGTGTATAAACGATAAGTTTGGAAATGTCGTAGGAGAATGAGTTTAAAGCCGATCATTTCGTCTTCGTAGAATCGAATCGCAATATTTCATAGGTCACATCCACGTGTTGGAAAGCTTTAAAGAAGAACTTCGGCATAATCGTAAAACACGTTTCTTCTAGGAAGAAGCATAACACAAAATTAGAGCTACCCGTAACCGCGGAAGTAAATAAGTAATTACTTATCCCCATAAGATTTTCCTGTTTTTTCTCAAAAATTCTTTTGGGATATTAAACAATTTTCCAAAATTTTTACCAAATTGCATACGTAATATACTATTAATATATATAATAATAATAATAATATTTTCGATTAATTAAATATAATAGTAAAATGAAATTTGAGAGAGACAAGAGTCGTGTTACGACCGGAGTTTACAATCAAATCTTATTCCTTATTAAGAAAATTACGTACATATATATATGTGTGTGTGCCTGTATATATATATATATACACATATATACACGTATATATGTATGTATTTATGTACGTGTTGGAATTTCAAAAAAGAAAAGAAAAATATACTTGTTCGTCGGGCTGTCCGAACGATCCCCACTTAATCCCCTATCGGGGATTAGAATAACGGGGGATAGTTAGATAGTGGAAATAGCCTCGTAAGCATAAGTTCATCGTTAGAACGTAGTTTGTTCGTGAACGACGATGGGAGTACTGAGTTTTGCCACTCTTGTCTTCGACTTTCTTCCCGAAGGCAGCAGAGCTTTAGACACGCGAACTTTAGCAACTTTATGACCGACACTGCGCATTCTGTTACATGCCCTCTATCTCTCTCTCTCTTTCTCTCTCTCTCTCTCTCTTACTCTATCTATCTATCTATCTATCTTTCTATCTCTTTCCTTCTCTCTTCCTCTTTTACTTACCGCATGCGTATAGAAGCGAGAACACGAAGTTTCTCTATGAAACACCGTACCAAGCACCAAGCACTCGTCGATCGGGCATTAGAAACGATAACACCATATATATATATACATATATATATACATACACATAGATACTACTAATGGGATATTATTGCTACCACGGATGATTTGTCCCGGTGAGAAAACGTTTAACCAATCCGTCAACGAATATACGAACGTAGTTGGATGGTATCGGCTTATTAACGAGATTCGATTCGCTTTCTAAATATATTTTAAGCGTATGCCATTATAAACAACTAAGAAAAATTTATTCAACTTCGTGGAATTTATTCTTAAAAGGTATACTTATATATATACGCGTACACATTAATAGGTAAAGTTATGTCGTGGTTTAATCAACGACGTATAAAACATTCCGTAAGCGATTATACATGTATAGCGACGTTCCCTTTTATATGTAATAATATTTGAGAGCGTAATTCGGAAGTCTCTTGAAAAACGTTCAACAGCCGGGGAATCTTCTCTTTCTATATATGTATGTATGTGCTTGTATATATATATATATATGTGTTGTGTGTGTGTGTGTGTGTGTAGGTAGGTAGGTAGATAGGTAGAGGTAGGTACCGCCCCTACGAAATTATAAATAGTCGAGAAATATGACTCTTTTTTTCCTTCCTTTCCTTATCTTTTTTCTTCCTCTCTTCTTTCTTTCTTTCTATTTTCTGTTTTTTTTTTCTTTTTTTTCTTTTTTTTTAAAGAAAAAAAAAAGGAAAAGCCGAGAAGAGAAAAATTCTCCCGGGGCATATTACGGAGATAAATTACGATCTATACGACGTGAGACAGGATTCCATTTCAACCGATTTTCGAATACTACGCAATGATACGATTTATAAAAAAAAAAAAAAAGACGGGATAAAAGTTTTACATTCGCATCTTATAAATATATTCGAGTTTAACTGTTACGAGATAATTAGAAATCTTTTATCGAACGTAAGAAAATTTCTCTCCTTCATCGCCACCATCCTTCCCTTCGCCTCCTCTCTCTCTCTCTCTCTCTCTCTCTCTCTCTCTCTCTCTCTCTCTCTCTCTCTCTCTCTCTCTCTCTCTCGCCCGTTACGCGTGCGCTAATTTGCTCACGGTGTTCCAATTAGCTCCGACGATATAGCGGTAATATCGCCCAATAAAATATTTACAATTCGTAATTCGGATAAATTAAACTGTTAAGACGATCGAATCGTAACGTGGTACCGGCCGTATCCGCGATTCGTTCCGTTTATCTTTATTTAGAGAAGAATCTCTACGATCTTGAATACTTAAATCTCTTCGGGAGAATTCTGCATATCCGAATGTATTCCCGTGAAGTGAAGATTTTGTAAGATAAAAAGAAAAAGAGAAAAGAAACAGAAAAACAAAAAAAAAAAAAAGATAAAGGAAAGAAACGAAGAAAAGATAACGCGAAATCATTCCTCGAGTATCATTCCTCGAGATCGATTTAAAATACTTCCCTTCTTTTTCTCTGCTTTCTCTTTTTTTTTTCTTTCCCTTTTTATTTTTTCTTATTTTCGTAACGCGAAGAAATAATTCGAATTGCATTGTGGGTTCACGAGCGTCGTTACTTGAAAACGAGAAGAAAAAAGAAAAAATAATAAAAATTCGGTCGGACAACTCGTAGAAGGGAAATAACAGGGAAATAAAGAGATAAAAAAGGAAAGAAAAGAGAAACAAGTCCGGGTATTTTTGTACTTGTAAAAAGAGATGTAAAGGGTTCTCGCCAAAAAAGAAGAAGATTAAATTTTATATTATCGCAGGTATGCCTGTATATAAAAGAAAAAAGAAAAAAGAAAAAAAAAAAGAAAAGAGAGAAAGAAAAAAGAAAAAATTAAGGAATGGAAAAAGAAAGAAAGAGTCGATCATTTTGTATTAGACAACGAAGTGGAAATCACTTTGGAAATCATTGAAATGAAAACGATTAAAATATCTCTCTCTCTCTCTCTCTCTCTCTCTCTCTCTTTAACATTTTGAAGGTATCACGAAACGACATTTTTATATGATTCGTTTAGATTATTCCCGGTGCTTCCGGTGTTGCCCGTCGTTTTCATTCTCCCCGTTCTCAACCCCAGCCCATCCCACCCCACATGCCCATCAGTCGGCAACCCTCCCCTGGGTTCTCTTTGGTCGTCCTTTCGCGATCGTTAATTAATTCGAGCGCTTAATCCTTCGACCGCTAGGAGCAGCAGCAACGGCAACATCAGCACCCCATGAGAATAAGCACGAGTATAAGCATGAGCATAAGCATGAGCATAAGCATGAGCATAAGCATGAGCATAAGCATGAGCATGGGCAGCAAAAGTAACAGCAGTGTAACGGCAGCAGTAACGGCAACAGCAGCAACAACAGCAGCAAAAGCAGAAGCAGGTTATGTCGAACGCGGCGCATAGCGGCGTAGTTCGTTCCGCGCGGCCGCGATCATAATTCTGGCTTTTAATCGATCTATAAGCGCGCAGAGCGGCAATAATATTTTCGGTGTGGTGTACGCCGCAGCGCGGTGTTAGCAGCGGTGCGTGCGGCCCTGTGTGACTCGTGTAATTGGCTCCCAACTGGACTTCAAAGGGCGCCGCTCTCCTTCATCCAAGCCGCCATTAGTGCGAGTGAGAGCGAGAGCGAAACGTGGCAGGTTCTCTCCGAGGCTCGATGCGTTGCGGCACGAAAGATCGAGTGAGAGAGACAGAGAGAGACAGAGAGAGAGAGAGAGAGAGAGAGAGAGAGAGAGAGTAAGAGAGAGAGCGAGAGAGACAGACTTATATGAAAATTATACGCGCTGTGTAGTCTGACTTAGGTGCGAGCGAGATGGACAATCACGTGTACGTGTAAGAGGAAGAGAGAGAGAGAGGAAGAGAGAGTGAGAGAGAGAGAGAGAGAGAGGGTGCGAGAGAATGGAATAAGAGAGGGGTGCTAATGACGAGGAGAAAAAGAGTGAGTGAGAAGGAAAAGGGTGAAAGAGACGGTCGAAAGGATCGTGGAACAAGGACACGCTATCCGTGCATCGTGCTGCGACCAAAGGACGATGAGAGATAGAAAGAGAGAAAGAGAGAGAGAGAGAGAGAGAGAGAGAGAGAGAAAAGGGTAGTAAGAGAGTGAGAGACGAACAAGACAGACAAGATTGCTCATCCATGTTTCTCGTGCTGGGATAGATAGTGTTCGATACGACGGACCCCTGTCTCATTTGGTTAATCGTTCGATATATGTATGTGTCTTCTCTTTCTCTCTCTCTCTCTCTCTCTCTCTCTCTCTCTCTCTCTCTCTCTCTCTCTCTTCCTCTTTCTCTCTTTATTTCTTTCTTTCTTTCTTTCTTTCTTTCCTTCCTTCACTCGTTCTTTTTTCTTTCTTTATCAAAAAAAAAAAAAAAAAAAAAAAAGAAAAAAAGAAAGAAAGAAAAAACGCGAATAAATTATTACAACGACGCGATCGTTCCTCAAACGTACGCTCGCAATCGAATATTATTGATAGGAACGATTCGTATACAAATAATCCAAATCGCGTTATATATATACATATATTATATGTTAATTAATTATTGCCGTTCGATCTAAACACTTTTAGGTAAGTGATTATCATGATTTTTCGTTTGGATATTTTCTTCTTTCTTTCTTTTTCTTTTTCTTTTTCTTTTTCTTTTTCTTTTCTTGTCTCTCCTTTTATCCTCTCAAGAAAGAAAGAAAGAAAGAAAGAGAATAAAACGACGAAACGTCTCGCTCAAAACAAAATATCTCTGTAGACGACGATCCATCATAATCATAATCATATTGGACTCGAGCAGTGCAGATTTTTAGTCTCCCACGGTTTCGCGACGCGGGAGTCTTTAAAGGAGGACAACGCGACGAGAAACGTCTAAGTAGAGAAAAAGGGGTGGGACAGAAAGGAGGGGGATGGGAGGACGTAGGAGCGAGGAGAGAGGAAAGAGGAGAAGGGAACGCGGAGGGGTAGGACGGGGAGGGAGGGGGTGTTTGTTGGTCTCCTCGTTGGTCTCGTCGGTGAATCCGACGAATCGGAGCTGCTCTGCTCCAACGAGAGTCCTAACAGCCGAGGACACGGGTCGTTTAGGCGGCTCCTTTCTTCGATCATTAGTCCGCGTCCACGACTCCAACTCGGTAAGACTACTCGTAGGTTTGCACGCTCTCGCACGCTCGCACGCTCGAGCGAGCGAGCGAGCGAGCGCGCGCGCGCGCGCGACGCCCTTCAAACGGCAGGGAGAAAGGGCAAAACCCACCTACGCCTAACCCTTTTCTCTTTGCCGCTTACTCGTATTACTTTATCTCTCTCTCTCTCTCTCTCTCTCTCTCTGACGCGATTCCGATTTCTGCGATGACGATGATCTCTAACGATAAGCTATCTCTGCGATTAGGATTTCTTCCTTTCCTTCTCGGATTTTTTTTTTTTAATCTTTTTTTTTTATTTCAATCTCTTCATCATTCTTTTCAATTTTTTTTCTTTTTTTGTTCTTTTTTTTTTTTTTTTTTTGTTAAGGAAAGAATATTTGAAAAATATTTGATCTCTTTCCTTTCCTTTCTTTATTTTTTTTCGTCATAATTTTCATCCTTTTTTTACACAATCGATTATCAAATTCTATTTCCTCCTATGTGTGTGTATGTGTGTATTTGTATATATAATGTACATATGTAGATAGATAGATTGACGATACG
>OU426861.1:7711130-7726130 GCA_911387685.1 Dolichovespula media | reverse complement strand
TCTCGATCTTTTTCCTTTTTTCTTTCTCGTAATTCCATAAAATCGAGAGAAATCTATGAGAGTCCATCTATGTTGAAACAATTCGATGAAACATCTCTTAAACATCTCCATACGTCACATATCACGGTCACTTTCGATGCACATTGTGGATGCAATTTTTTTTGTTTTGTTTTGTATAAAGAGTACGTAGTATATATCTACACACGTAACACACACACACACACACAAATGTATAAGTGGTGAAGAAGAACGTAGAAGACAGCGAGTATGCGTGGAAAGACAGAAAGAGAGATAGATAGAGATAAAGAGAGAGAGAGAGAGAGAGAGAGAGAGAAAATCTCAATCATCTCTGGCCGGTTTCTTTTGTACTTGGCGCTTCTAAAGGCGAGCGCCGATTGGCCGAGGGGCGTTCAAAGAGAGCCGCCATGACTGGCAAAGCGGCCGTCTTTTGTTTGTGAAACAATGGTGAGCGCGCGGCTCACTTAGCGTGCCATCGAAATGACAAGCTCCTCCGATACTTAATCTATTAGGAAAATTAGCGGGCTCGAGAGCGCAGGCGCGAGCGCGCGCGCGCGCTCGCGCCTGCGCTCTCACTCTCGCAAACGACATAACCTTTCCGAGATTTTTGTCTATCGTAAGAAAAAAAAAAAAGAAATCAAAAGAAGAAAAGAAAAGAAAAGAAAAGAACAAAAAAGTCGAAAGAAAGGTAAAAGAAGGATGGTGGTGATCTTTAGATCTTTCGTAGATAATAACGAGCACGTAGTAATTAGGGAGTGAGGGGTCCAATCAACGAGTCAAAATTATCGCGGCTTCGTTAGGACTAATCTTTTCGGACGGAGAACTCGTAAAAAAAGAAAGAGAAAAAGAAAAACAGAGAAAGAGAGAGAGAGAGAGAGAGAAAAGAAAATTTGTTTAATTTACTTTCGTGATCTTTCGACACCTGACATTAAAGTTTTGGTTTTAAGGGGATCGGCTTATTTTCTTCCTCGTCATCGATGGACGTGTGATTTTTCAAAAAAAAAAAAAAAAAGATAAAGATAGAGAAAAGACGAAAGTTTTGAGTCTCGCGCAATATTTAGAATCGCCACGTAATCGTATTAAAGCTGCTGTTTAATGGATATCTACGATGATCGTAGATAAAAAAAAAAAGAAAAAATAATAAGAGGAGAAAAAATATAACTTCGACTTTATTATTTCGTGGGGTTGTTTTAACGCGAGCGCGTGTTTTTCTACAATTTATTTGCATATAAAATATTTCATTTGCGTGTCTACCCGTCGTTTTTCTATAAAGAGATTCGGCCACTTTGAAATGAATGTATTCGTATACGTATAATGCGCGTTGTTACACATCTACTTACGCGTTCTCTACCTTTCGAAATTCTTTTAATAGAGTCGTCCGGTTTGAGTAGCATGAATGGAGGTATTAGCAGAAAGACAGTGTATTTATTATATTATAGCGGGGAACACATCATGTCAGTCTGTCGGAGCAGAAACTTTCGAGTTTGGAACGATGGGGCTCTGGGAAAAAGTTCTCCCGCGGTGGCCTAATTACGGACTTGGAAAGGTAATTATTCGATTATTCACACTCGCTTGGCCGAAAATAATAAAAAGCGCGCTATAGTGCTTAAAAAGAAAAGAAGAAAGGAAAGAAAAAAAGATCAGAAAAAAAAATGAGAAAACGAAAAAGAAAAAAGATAGGGACAAAAAAAAAAGCGAGGATTTATGGGCCATTACGATTCGTTCTACCAACGTAAACGAAAGGGACGCTCTCTAAATTGCGAATGGAAGAACTTATGTTAGCGGCTATACCATCTGAAATATTCTCATTGTAGTCATCCTAGTCCTTTCCAGTTCGTATCCTCTTTACCGACTGGGACGAAGTTTATATCTTTTGTTGGTAAAGTGTCCTGCATCGGGTACTGCAGGAATCTTTTCTGATTAACCGACCGTCGGTAACTTCAGGATGAAGAGTCCGTCGATATCCTTACGTCGATATTTTACCGATGCAAGGAACCCATGCAGAATTGTAATCTCTCGTTAATTCTCTCCGAGTCACTTTTATCTCTCAAACGACAGAACGAAATTCTTACTCCGTGGATAATGTTTCTTTTTGCCTTTTTTACTTTTTTTTTTTTCTATCGAAGTATACTCCCTCAAACAACGACAGATAAAACAGTCGTCGTGTTCGCTAATATTTTACGCGTTTAAATCGAAACACGTGTCGACGTGAAAAACGATGGAATATTAAGAAATTGATAAATGATTAAAAAAAGAAAAAAGAAAACAATAATGCCGCTCGTGTTTGAGGACGATTCGTGAACAATAAAAGATATTCCCTTAAAACTGTCGTATACGTTCTCGCTATCGACGACACTTCCGATGGAATTTACTTGCGAAAAAAAAAAATAATAAAGGAAAGGAGAAAGAAAGATATCATTTGTTTGTTTTAATAATTCAAAATAAAAAAGAGAACGAACGAACGAACGAACGAAGGAAACGGGCGCGCCGTAAGAAAGTGCCACGCGCTCGGCAAAAAGAAACGATAGTCGGCTGTCAGCGAGATTCTAGCATCCGTCTCTTCTAATTTCGTTCGTCACTAACAGTGATGATAAAAAGATTCGAGTCGGCGGCGTCCTTTTCTTCGTCTCCTTCAACTCTTCTTCTTCTTCTTCTTCTTCTTCCTCTTCTTCTTCCTCTTCTTCCTCCTCTTCCTCTTCTTCTTCCTTTTCTTTATCATCTTTTTTGCTCGCACCAGAAGCGCACGGTTAGTAGCAGCATCTGTCGTGAGCACGAAATCGTTCGCGAGATCTCATAAAATCAAATAGTTCTCTCGTGTTCGGTGCCCGATATAACTCTCGCAGTAACCACAGGGAACGATATAAAGGACGACAACAGTTACTGTAGAGAGAGAGAGAGAGAGAGAGCGAGAGAGAAATGGAATGATGGTTGGTTGGGGTCGTCGAAGGGTAAAAGAGGGAGGGGTGGGGAAAAGAGCGTCGTTCAACGACCGTGGAATATCGAAAACGAAAGCGAAACGTTAAGGTAAACTGAAAAACAATCGGCCATAGGCGGCTGTCACTCCCGAGGACGATTCGTACGTGCTGGGAGTAGTTGTGTTGTCAGTGTGCCGCCGGCACCGTAACAACACACACAACAACCAAACGAGTAGTCATCTGCTGTTTCCTACGCCGTCTCTCGTTTATTTTTCCAATATGGACGACTAAAACACCGAAGACGAAGACGAAGACGACGACGGCGAAGACGACGAAGACGACGACGACGAGGAGGACGAGGAAGACGCACGGACGGATGGATAATCTTCCCGGCAGTGACGAGGAGGCCCTCCGTCTTGGGTAATTCGAAACCTATTTATAGGAATATATATCCACCCTAAACGGTCTCTCATATTGGCAAAAATCGTTCTTTCTTTTCCTTCGTATTTTCTTTCTTTCTTTTTCTTTTTTTTTTTTTTTTTTTTTTGTAAGTGACAAGCGAGTGAGTGAGTAAGTAAGTAAGTAGGATATAACTCACAACGATCGATGAATGTACCAGGACAGACGTTCACGAATAATCGATATACGACGATGAAGCGTAGTATATTTCATTTAATTCATTCAATAAGAATAAAAGGAATATTGTATCTACGGGAAATCTACGTAAATAAATACGTATACGATATTGAGATATGTACTCGGAGGCACGTTTACGTAGATCGTGTAAGGACGTTTCGTAGGGATGAAAAAAGAGTTTCTTCTTTGTTACCTTCGCTTTCGTTCGAATATTGTCATTTTATTTTTATCTTCGTAGAAACTCATTTAGAGGTTTGCTGCGTGTATTTCTATTTTTCTTTTTTTTTTTTTTTATATATACAATTGACATCTGATTAATGTATCTTTATATATATATATATATATATATATATACATATATTAGGTCGTCAAGGATGAAATGTGTGGTTAATAATATTTACTTTCCTTTTTTTCTTCTCTACAAATTTCATTCTTGACGACCCAATATACGTATTTTATGAGATAATAGTGTGATGATTAATCAGATATAAAGAAAAAAATTCGATATATTATTTTCATGATATACATACATATATATATAGATAGATAGATAGATAGATATCAACAATATGATCTAGGAAATCTCGTGTAAGAAATTGTGAATATATTAGAAATCGATTATTATTATTCCCAATTGGAAAAATCGTTCTTGCGTATATGAATGACGTGCTTGCTTCTCGTTTAAGGAAAAATTCGAGCGAAAGAATTTTTCCAACTCTCTCTCTCTCTTTCTTTCTTTCTCGAACCGCGACGAACCGCTGCATGAAACGCTGTTGATTGGCCGCTCCGTACGCCAATTTTCTCGGCGGCGGCGGCGGCGGCAGTGCTTCGCCGCCACGAAAAATCGCTAAATTGCTTCTTTGAAATGCCGGAAAAGCGGAGAAAACGGTTTCCTTGGTAGTTCGTCTCAGACAACTTCTCTCTCTCTCTCTCTCTCTCTCTCTCTCTCTCTCTCGCACTCTCTCTATCTCTATCTCCTTTTTATCTTCTCAACCAGCTTCCCCCTCCATCACCCTCCTCGTCTACTCGATAGAAGAAGATAAGCATCGTTACTACGTTTGATGAGCCACGCTCACTCGACTATTTCCTTTCATTTTTATTCTCTCCGTCGACGGAAAATCGTCGTCGACGATTCATCATCGAGGCAATTCTCTCTCTATCTCTCTCTCTCTCTCTCTCTCTTTATTTTTTTTTCTCTCACTCGCTTTCCTTACCTTACCT
This sequence comes from Dolichovespula media, assembly GCA_911387685.1. Classification (NCBI taxonomy): domain Eukaryota; kingdom Metazoa; phylum Arthropoda; class Insecta; order Hymenoptera; family Vespidae; genus Dolichovespula; species Dolichovespula media. The sequence continues at coordinate 7,721,340 of OU426861.1, read as the reverse complement.
TATCTTTCCTTACCTTTTTTTCCGTCAAAACAAAATGACTCTCAATTCTTTCTCCCCCTCTTTTTTCCTTTTATTCATTCCTCCTCTCCTTCATCGCCATTCTCGGTCAGTACGATAAAACGATGGATCGAATGATTTCCATCGATATACTCTTCTTCTTTTTTTTTTTTTTTATAAAATGAAAAGCGAAAAGAAAAATTACGTATATATGTTGTATATATATATATATATATTTATTAAACAGATACATGACATACAATGTTGTGTAATTCGCTGTCGTAAAACACCGTTTATGTCAAAAGACAATTTTTGTTCTTTTCTTTTCCTTTGTTTTTTTCTTTTTTTCTTTTTTTAGTCTCTGCCTTTTCATCTTCGGCGTACTCGAAACGATATAAAAAGGGAATCACTGATGATAGCCAAGTTGGAGATTTTCTTCCGACACTTGTACCTCTATCTCTTGCTCGTTCAATCTCTCTCTCTCTCTCTCTCTCTCTCTCTCTCTCTCTCTCTCTCTCTCTCTCTCTCTCTCTCTCTCTCTCTTACGTGTCCGCCCTTTAACTTCTGACACGCGTTTCAATTGGCCCGGTTACCAAGGAAACCGAGGAAGAAGCCGAGTGTCACGCGGACTATTGAAGAGGTTAAAGGGGGACTTCTCCGTGTCCGTAGAAAACATTCTAACTTCTCTTTAACGACTCACTTCGATCGAATTTCGTACAGTTTGAAACGTCTCCCTCCCCCTCCCTCCCCTCCCCACCAGCACCACCACCTCTTCCCCGATTCTTCGTTCCCCAACGACTTCGTTAAAACGTACGATGACTTTTACGATTTAGGATCGATCAATCGTTTAATCCTTATTATATTTCGTCAATCGAATGCGAATATCTTTTTCATTCGAAAAAAAAAGCGAGATCGATCGATCGATCGATCGATCGATCGATCCTCCGATTTGTTCGATTTTTTCACAACGGGTTTTTCCTTTCCGTTGAAAAGAAAATAAAAGGACGATGACGATGATAACAAAGATCAAAGTAAAAAGTAAGGAAGTGAAGAAATTGGGTGCTGAAGAGGAATAATGACGTAGGACGGAGGGAGGAGAAAAATACGATACAATAAAAAAAAAAAAAAAAAAAAAGATAAAAAAGATAAAAAAGAAAAGGAGGAGGAGAAAAGAAGGGAAGGAAATTTTTCGAGTGCTAAAAAAAAGGCCGACGGGGAAGTCCTCCCTTTCCCTCGCCTTTCACCACCGCCGCATCCACCCACACCTCCACTGCGAGTCGGACTCGCGCGCACCATTAGACTTTTAAATTTGCACGAGCCCATCGACTGGTGCCGTGCACCATTGTAGGAGACGGAACGAGGCGCTACGAACGAAAAAGAATGAAAAGAAAAGGGATAAAAAAGAAAAATAGGGAAAAGGGGGAAAAAAGGAGAGAGAGAGAGAGAGAAAAGAGGATTCCTGAATTTTTATTCGTACCTGAAATGACCCGTGCGAAATTGATAATAGCTCCTGCGTGGCCATTAACCGAAAAAAAATCGTCCGTCCTTATGTGACAACGCGACGAGGATATCCACCCACACCACCCCGTTCGTTGGTTCGTCGAAGGAATCGTTGAAATTTTTACTTCGAGAGATACGTTCGTTAAATTTTTAATCTTAACATTGGTATCTTATCTAATCGTTATCAATGATATCCCCTTGTATTTGTCGTATTGCGTCTAAAGAGAGCAGTAACCATAGGAACGATCCATCGAAGATTATTGTCGTTCGTTTTTAATTGTTGGGGTCGAAAGAAGGAACAAGAGAGAAATAGAAAAGAAAACAATAAATCGACACACACACACACACACACAACATACATATTTTATACAACATTCTGATTTTTGGAGTATTAAAATTTCGACCTGGAGAAACATTCTCCCTTTCTCTCTCTCTCTTTCTCTCTCTCTCTTTGTCCAAAAACGAAGGATCATGGAGGTGGAGATGGACAAAGAGTAAAGGAGGAGGGAATAGGGGGCGGGAGGGGGAGGGAGGAAAGACTACATACAAACGTCGATGAAGGGTCGGAGATCGAATCGAAAGAGACGATAGAGAGAGAAAGAGAGAACGAGGAGTGGGAGGAGGTGGTGGGATCGGGATGGGAGGGGGTGAGGACCTCGCTACGGCACTATTAACAGCTAATGAAAATTAGCTTCTGTCGCTTGATTGAGCGACAAATCGCTCCTTTCTTGTTTCGGTAGAGGGAATGAGAAAGAAAGAGAGAGAGAAAGAGGAGAGCGAGAGAGTGAGAGAGAGTAACTTTGGTGTCGTTAAAACCTGCTCCATCTCCACACCCCCTTTCTCTCTCTCTCTCTCTCTGTTTCTCTGTTCTCTTTCGATCTGCCAACGTTTCGTAGAAAATTTCGAACGCGTGTAATGACACTTTTCCTCGAAAATTACAATGCGAATAATTACTCTCGTGTTACTACGAACTGATTCGAGTGTGCGAGTATATATACATACATACATACATATATATATATATATATATTCTTTTTCTTTCTCTTTTTTTTTTTATTTGATTTAATTAAATTTCGTTTTTTATATTTTTCTTCCGTCTTCCTTATACATACATACATAACATACATACATATATTTCCTAGAAATTATTTTCTATCTCTCTCTAAATAATAACAATGATATACCGAGAGAGAGAGAGAGAGAGAGAGAGAAAGAGTAGAGAATATAAATGGAGAGTTTACAATGGTCCCATTGGTAAACGAGAGAAAATGAAATCGTTTTACCGAACGATCTTCCATGGAAAAGCATAACGGGGCCGGTTCCTTTTGAGACGCGTGGTATATAAAATTGTAAATTTCTCGCAACGAAACCGCAAGTCATTAAGGCTACTAGCTAGTATACTAATGGCGATACTCTATAAGCTGGCACAAGGTCTGCCCGAACGGAACAGTATTACGGCTGTGGAATGTTTAGACGAGCGATCTAAACGAAACGGTAATGGACTGCAGAAGCGACTATAAAACTCCCACCTCTCTCTCTCTCTCTCTCTCTCTCTCTCTCTCTCTCTCTCTTTCTCTCTCTTTCCCTCTCTCTTTCTCTCTTCTGTAACGCTTTTCAAGATGATCCTTTCCATTCAAGAAGCTAGCGGAACGAAGGATGCTCCTAATTGATTTCACATATGTCTGCTGTACGTGTACATACGTACGTACATGTGTATGTATGTATGTATGTATGTATGTAATGTAATGTAATGTAATGTAATTATATATTTATATATCCACACGATTATTATCGTACGTACGTATATCATTTTTTTTAATTTTTTTTTATTTATTTATTTTTTCTTTATGAGCAACTACAAACGAGACGTAATGAAGTATCGAATGCTTGAATTTCTCTCTCTCTCTCTCTCTCTCTCTCTCTCTCTCTCTCTCTCTAATATTTATATAACGCAAAAGATATGAAAGTCATTATTAGATGATAAAGCGATAAGATCGTTAAGAGAGATGAGAGATATTTTGTAAAAAAAAAAAAAAAAGGGAAAGAAACCTTTGACACACACGTACAACGTACAACGTACGTACAAACGTAGTATATCCAGTACGTATTACACGCATACGTACGTGTACGCATGTATCACATGTATGCGTACACTTTATAATTTTACTTCGGAATAAAAATAATCACGAAATTTAATCGGCCATGGCGTTCGTATATTGGACCTCGACAAAATTTAATCGTAATTTTGAAAAATTCATATAATGCCGCACGATGTTCATCTCGTTCGAATTCTCGAAAGATCTGAAGGACGGTGAAACGTCAAAGGGACTCAACTTTCTCTCTTTCTATATCTATATCTATCTTTATCTATCTCTCTTTCTCTCTTTCTCTCTTTTCTTTCTCCCCACGAAAGCCAATAACGAAGAAGAAGAAGACACGCACGTGAACTTCCTTTCGGCGACGGTAATGTAACTCTTTTGTTTATAACAGATGAGTGTCAGAACTAGTCCTCCTCCTCCTCCTCCTCCTCCTCCTCCTCCTCCTCTTCGGCCGCCCTCTCCCCGATCCTCGTCACCATCCTCCCACCCCAGTCCTCTCTCTCTCTCTCTCTCTCTTTTTTTCTTCCGTTGGAGAACGGAGTTAACTCTGTTAACTCTGCCGGTCGCCGCGTCTGAATAAACATATCAGATGTCTGTTCAGCCCACCCAGAGACGGGACTATTAAAACTCTTATGGGAAAAGCCCCTCGGTGGCTCGTTGCGCCCTTTGAGGGGGGGTAGGGGCTAGAGGGAGGGGGAGGGCGACTCCGTGTTTAATAGAAATCGAATTTTTCCACTTGTCCCTTATGGTCATCGACCAAAAAATTATGACTTAAGTATAGAGTGACGGAGAGAGAGAGAGAGAGAGAGAGAGAGAGAAAAGATAAAAAAAGAAAAGAAACGTGAAAAAAAATAAGGGAAGAGGATCGTAAAATACGTTAGAACTTTACGAGTTACCCTACTTCGGTGATCGTTTATGAAGATGTTTCTTTTTTATCTATTTTCTTTTTTCATTTCTTCTCTCTCCTTTTCCCTCTTTCTTTCTTTCTTTCTTGATTTCTTGATTTCTTGATTTCTTGATTTCTTTCGGATTCTAGCTGAGGAGGGACAGTTAGAAAGAAATAGAAATTCATATTATTATTTTTTTGATTTAATGAGCGAATTTGTATTTTTTTTTGTTTCTTTTCTTTCTTTATTTTTTTTTTTTTTTTTTTGACAGATACATCTCGAATCACCGCGTGTCTACAGAGAAACGAGTGTAACATCCGATCCCTTTGTGAAGATACAATAATAATAATAATAATAATAATAATAATAATAATAATAATAATAATAATAATAATAATAATTAATAATAATAATGGTAATGGTGTAATAATTTTTAGCAACGAAATACAATCGACTTTGCAGGTATCACTCTCTCTCTCTCTCTTTCTCTCTCTATCTATCTCTCTCTTTTTTTTATTGCACATACGCCGTCTTTGGTATAATCAACGTGATAGGATTGAAGTTAATTGGTGGTAAATAAATATTTCGTCGATCGAACATTTTGCTCCACGATTTCGTCAAACTATTTTTTTATACACTTATTTACAATCTAATTTACACGCTCTCACCTACGTTGTATCTATAATACTTATAATAAATAAATATATATACACACATATATATATATATATATTTATTTATTTATTTATTATTATGTATAGAATGTCCAACGATGAACACTCCGCCGGTGCTTAGAAACTGTTCACACGCTAATAAATCTAAAAGGATGAGTCGCTTTCGTGTCTCTCTCGAAAAAATTCGACACGAAACGTCTCATCGGAAGGTAGAAATGTCGATCGAAGTTATCCCCCCTCGCCCCCGCACTCCGTTAGAAATAAATGATATTTGATTCGTAGACGTTCTCATATCGAATTTACTTGTCGTTGTTCAATTTAACTATTTGTCCCTGATCGAGATCGGGCGTGATCGAGTTTTGTACCTGAATGTGGGTTGAGTGTAAAGGCGGACAAAGCAAGGGGTGATAGGGCAGACAATAGTAAGGGAAACCACCGAGGGCTTTGTTAGCCGGATGAATCTGCGGGCTCGACATTTGTCCGGGAAGTTGTCCTGAACCACGAAGAGGTAATCCTCTCAAATGTTCGTCAGGATGTACCAAAACGCGTACGGCTACGCGTCTCGCATTTCCGGAATTCACCATTGCCCCTAATTCCTGTTGCTGACGTCTTTTGGTTTTGTATCTGAAACGATATAACGAGAACGGGGTTACTTCGATGATATTTCTTCTCTTCGTTCTTTTTCTCTTTTTTGTTAATCGTTCGCCAATAAAAATTCAAATGCATTCTTTAAAACGATTATTCTTAAAACTGCAAGATTATTTGCAGAGACGTTTCTTCTGTACTTTATTTTTATTTTTATTCATTTTTTTTTTATTTTTTTATTTTTTTTGATTCTTTCCTCCGTTCTCATCTCACTTTAGTCAATCGTTGTCATAGAAATTTCGTGAGAATTTTCAACGCGACGGGAGTAAAGGGTTTTATCGCAATTTTTCTTTTTCCTTATTTGTTTTCTTTTTTTTTTTATCGAGATAACCGTTCGTCGATGCAAACGCTTATAAATATTGCGCCAACGCGAATGCCGAAAACAAACGAAAAGAATCCGTCGTCGGGAGGGAGGGGGGTTAGAGAATCGAAATATTTTTCTCAATCTTACCGTCGGTTTTGAAACCATATCTTAACTTGGGTCTCGGTTAGTTTCAACCCTCGTGCTAGGTCAGCTCGTTCAGGCCCTGACAAATATTTCTGAGCTGCGAATCTTCTCTCCAATTCGTAGACCTGAGCGTGAGAGAAGGCTGCCCTGCTACGTTTCTTTCTGCTTTGCAAGCTTTGCCCGTGATTTTGAGACTCGAATATGTCTTCTTCCATATCGTCTGTAAAGAGATAAAAAAAGAAGAAGGAAAAAATAAGAAGAATGGAAAATGATTCTTCGTCATCTTCTTTCCCTTTTTTTTTTACGTCTTTCGTATTTTCTTTCTTTTTTCTTTTCAAATAATTCGAAACATTTTCTTTTTTTTTTTTTTTTAATTAAAAATATCTCTTCACCCGTGTCGTTTGCAAAATGGAAAGAAAAAAAAGAATTTCTCGAAATATAGAAATTTTCTATTTATCCTTATCCTAACCCCATACCTAGTCTCAATCTATATTTGAAATCTTTTCATTTTACCTATCGTTACAAATCGGAGATGTTATTTTCAAATATTTCTCAAAGGTCATTCGAGAAGAGTTAAATGAAATGATACGCGTTATGCCATAGGGCGTAATACGGATTTCATTCGTAAACGATCTCTAGGTACACTATATATATATATATATATATATATATATATATATATATATATATATATATATGTGTATGTATGTATGTATGTATGTATATATATAATAGATAACCAATATCCGTCCGATGCAATACATTTTAACGAATCGAATGGCGCCTATTCGCTAAGGAAAACTGTTTCCAGACGGTATGTTTACATCACGGTCGATAATCCGAAGCGACTGTGCTTTGCAGTTGGATGAGAAGAGACTCGTTGGGAATGGGACGGGATGGGATGGGACGGGATGGGACGGGATGGGATGGGATCGGTTATATATGCGTGAAAAGTAACCATACTCGAGGAGCAGCCATAGAGAAACGGCGCGATTCGACTGAAGAAAAGGGAGTAAAATAGAGAAATATCATGACGAAGGAACGTGAGAGAAAGAAAGAAGGACAGACGAATGGACTGAGAGAGAGAGTGAGAGAGAGAGAGAGAGAGAGAGAGAGAGAGAGAGAGAGAGACAGCAAGTGTACGCATTTCCTTAGCTTTTGATGTCTCGTTCAAACATTAACACGTGCCCTCGCTACTCCGACATGTTTACGCTTTAGCCCCAGCGTTAATTCTCTCCTCTCCCCTTACCATCTCCCCCTCGTCTCTCTTACGTCTCTCTCTCTCTCTCTCTCGTTTCTCTCTCTTTCGATCTACGAACTCCGTGGAAGTGCAATCGTATCGTTCGCATCGTTGCATCCTAGCTCGTTCTACTTGGCAACGAGCCTAAGCCACTCGATTTCCTCGGCTACGCCGCAAGAATGGCCAGCCCGTATTACGAAGAGTTTTCGAGTGCCAAATGTAAGGAGTGCTCTTGCAAAACGAGGAAGAAATTTTCCTCGTTGAAAATTATACGATATCCACCCCCCGCCACCCCTCCACGCCACCACCCCGACCGACCAACCAACCAACCAACCAACCAACCAGTCACCCTCCATGATCGTCTTATTTCGCGATTGAATTCTCTCTTTTTTTTTTTTTTTTTTTTTTTGAAATCTCTTCTTTATTTCTTTCATTCGTTTTTTTTTTTTTATTTCTCGTTGTTTTTTGTGTACGTTTCTCCTCTCCATCAAATCAATCCTTTTTCACGTTATCGTCGTATCTGTCCGACGAGTGGCGCGAAGATGAGAATATTTTTTCTTTCTTTCTTTCTTTCTCTAGAAATTGCAATAGGCGACGGTCGATTGATATCCGTTCCTTACACCATCTGTTTTTGTACTTCTTAAATTTCGCGTACTTCAAAAAAAGGAAAAAAAAAGAAAACTGTAAGTTACGGTGTCGATTTAATGATGTTTTATTCTTCCAAAGAAGAGTAGAAAAGAAAAAAAGAGAGAGAGAGAGAGAGTACATTTCAGTGTCAATTTAACGTGTAATTCACTGGGAAAGTCTTTTGTGCTTTCGAAAGTGTTTAATTTTTCAAGGGAAAAAAAAAAAAAAAAGGAAGATAAAAATAAAAAGAAAAAGAGAGAAGTAAGTTTTAATGTTAATCTAATGGTGATTCACTGGGAAAGTTTTTTTTCTTTCTTTCTTTCTTTCTTTCTTTCATTCTTTTTTTTTTTTTATTTGAAGCACGGTGCTTAAGATTTATCACTGTAATTTCGACGTATTATAGACGCAATACGTTTAAATGGAGATCTATATTTGATCACTTTCGACGTCAAACCCGATGCCATCTCGTTTCCAGCTAATGCTTCCCTATCCTTGATGCTCTCGTCAAACATCGTACGTCGCTTCTATAACGATAGAGAGAAAAATGAGAGAGAGAGAGAGTGTTCAGGACGAGTAAGTGGTGTTAGTCCACTCCGATTACATCGATGACCCTTCGGATTCTTCATCTCTCTCTCTCTCTCTCTCTCTCTCTCTCTCTCTCTCTCTCTCTCTCTCTTTCTTTACTTTGCTCCCTCATTTTATCAAATACAAGGGAAATCGAATTATCGTCCACGATTTATTGAAATACCATGCCCAATAACATCTGATATCAAATCAAAGAATTTCTATCACTCTTGGTGCCAGAATTTGATCAGAATCTTTACAATCTTTCTTCTTTCTTCTTCTTCTGTTTAGTTTTATTTTTTTTTTTATTTTTCTATTTTTTTTTTTTTTTTTTTTTTTTTTAATCGTTATCGCGATAAAATGTCCTCTCGTCTTTTTCTCTCCTTTTTTCTTCGTCTTTATTCGCTTCGAAATAAATAATTTCGTAGATTACGTTTAATTAGAGTGAAGTTAGGCTCGATCCGGAGTGTTGTTTTATTAGATATTAGCGTCGGATACATAAACGTCGTGATATCCTTTGAAAATTATTCAAAAGGGGGACGTTAAATAGGAAAGGAAACGAGGATGAACGGACGCGGATGTAGGACGGAAATCTGTTCCGTCCAATGGAACGATTATATACATATATATATATATATATATATATATATATATATATATATACATACACACACACGTATTTTATAGTTATGATCAAGATTGGCCGAGATATTATATGTTATATACAATATACATATGTATATATATGTGCGTGTGTGTGTGTGTACATAGAGAGGTATAAAGCGAACCGCAGGGGGATGGTTCTCGTTAAAAGGACTTGTAATTTTCTGAGTACACGTTGAAACGGTGCCAACTCGTGCCAGTTTACACCTCCGGAAGGGTGAGAAGGCATTAGTTTAATTAAGGGTTTCGAGTCGTTTTCCAAGCCCTGCCGAAAATCGTCACGCTTTATAAATCGCGAAAACGTTGGGAACGAAATTTGCGATTAATTTTTCGTGTTATTATTATTTAAAAAAAATGTTTTTTTTTCGTTTCTTTCTTTCGAGATCGTCAGACAAAAGGTCGGGGAAATTGAAAGAAACGTGAAAGAAACGTGGCGCGCGGGATTTGCGTGAAAACCAACGGAACGACGAATCGTTAGGAAGCGTGATTGATTTTCGCGCTACGTTTCTTTTCAAACCCTATCGGGGGTTGCGGCTCTGGAGTGCGTGGGGTGGAGTGGGGTGGGGTGGGGGTAAGGGGCAAGGGATGGAACGAGGAATTTTCTGTTTGCTCTTAACGAAAGATAACGCCATTTCGACGATGTAATTTCATACGGGCCGAAGTAAGGCGTCGCGTCGGGATGACGTTGATCGATAAAAAGGAAGAAAGAGAAACAATAATAAAAAAAAAGAAAGAGAGAGAGAGAGAGAGAAAGAAAGAAAGACAGAAAGAAAGAGTAACGATCGAACGATCCAAAGATCTCTTTCAAGATGTAATATCCGTTTGGTACGAGATCGTATAAACGGAGCATGGCGATCGTATGATTT
>OU426861.1:7661130-7706130 GCA_911387685.1 Dolichovespula media | reverse complement strand
TTGCGTTGCAGTGGATATCATTTCTTCTTTTCTTTTTCTTTTTCTTTTTTTTTTTTTTTTTTTTTTATAAATCTTTCAACGACGCTTTAATTCAAGATAACGACGACGATTTTATCTTCTTTTTTTCATCTTCTTCTCTTTTTTCAAATAGGTGCCTGAGAAAAAAGGAAAAGAGAAAAAAAATTCTTATAACGAGGGATGAAAGAAGAAAGGATAGATAGATAGATAGATAGATAGATTGAGAGAGAAAATGAGAGAGAGAGAGAGAGAGAGAGAGAGAGAGAGAGAGAGAGAGAGAGAGAGTCAACGATGGTAACCGAGCCGGAAAAACGGTGTGCTCTCGTCCTCGCTTCCCTTCATCGAGCTTCTTACCTACGAACGAGGACGGATTCGATGGGTAATCTTAAGAAAATCGACGAGAAAACGCCTCGAGAAGCTTCATCTCTTCTTTCTCTTTCCTCCTCTTCTATTTTTCCCTCCTTTTCCTTTCTTTTCCTTTCTTTTCCTTTCTTTCTTTTCTTTCTTCTCTCTCTCTCTCTTTTTTTTACTTTCCCTCTACTCCTCGCTTCTTCTCCCCGCGCCGTTAGATTCGATCTAATCAATAATAAATTATAGGGGAGGGGGGAGGGAGGAGGGTGGAGGTAGGGAGGTTTGGTCATGGCGGTGGTGGTACATCTCTTTCCCCTTAGAAACGAACGTCTGACCCTCCGCGCTCAATTGGTCCCAATTCTTAAAGACCTTAATTGGCGCGGAAAATTATACCTTATTTCAGTTATCCCCGCCGTTCGAGAGAAAGCACAGACGAGACTACTCTCTCCCTCTCTCTCTCCCTCTCACTCTCTCTGTCTCTCTCTCTCTCTCTCTCTCTCTCTCTCTCTCTCTCTCTCTCTCTGTGCTCACTCGCTCGCTCACTCGCTAACCCTCTTTCTTCTTTCGCTCACTCACCCTTCTTTTCCACCCCTTAACCGTGCTACTTCGAATCGTCGCCTCTCTCTCTCTCTCTCTCTCTCTCTCTCTTTCTCTCTTTCCCTTCTTCGTTGACTCCTTCTAGTCCGATACTCGTACCCATCTCTTTCTCCCAGATATTTCTTTCTACGTTCGTGAGCAATCGCTCGAAATATATCGACGATTTGCGGCGGCCAGTCGAAGAAACGTTTGATTCCGGCCGGAAGGGCCGATCGAAAAGGCTGCTGGCCCCCGTTACTACTTTTGATGCGGTCGCAGCTTATAAAATAAAAAAAAAAAAAAAAACGTCCGACGTCTACCAGTGGGAACGTTTCGATGATCGTTTCTTGATTACCGAGCGTTCCTCCTCCTCCTCCTCCTCCTCCTCCTCCTCCTCCTCCTCCTTCTTCTTCTTCTTCATCTTTTTTTTTTCATTTTTATTTTTACATTTATTTTCATCCCATTTATCTTTTTCAATTTTTTCCCCTTTCCTATGACTCGCGTATCGCGAGGACGATGACGATGACGATAATAATGAAGAAGAAATAAAAAAATGAAAGGAGCAAAAGGAGACGACGGATAATTTTGTTTATTCTTTTCTCGTTCTAGGAGAAAAGAAATAAGAGGGAAGAATAACGACGTCCGATTGATTCCCTCTACTTTCATCCTACATTTTTCTTTCGTTCGAAAAAGAAGGATAAATAAATGTTAGGATTATCTATATGGTAGTAACACAATAAGTTTAAGGAGATAGTCACTCGTAAGATCTTCTCTCGTTTCTACGAAATCCGATCGGAACGCAAGGAACGTGGTTGCTTTCCGAAAGTTCATGCATTTATTTAAAGCCCGGTCGCCCAGGCTTCCGCGAAATTTCCCGAGGAGAAAGGCGTCTCGTAGGAGACGATTCAAGTGCAAAGAGAGAGCGAGAGAGAGAGAGAGACAGAGAGAGAGAGAGAGAGAGAGAGAGAGAGAGAGAGAGAGAGAGACAGGCAGATAGATGGATAGAGATAGAGAAAGAGAGAGAGAGAGAGAGAGAGAGAGTAAGAGAGAGAATGAGTACAGAACAGAAGCGTTTAACTTAGTTTAACCGCGTCGAGTAGGAGCAGGAAATTTCGCTCTCGCGTCGAGACGTCGTCGTTCTGACGAAGCGAAAGCGATCGACGTATCCGTGTAAAAGGCGATCACGAGAGATGAGCTCTTTCTTTCTCTCTTTCTCTCTTCATGGGCGAGCGAGAGGACGAGCGAACGAGCGAGCTTGCGAGCCCGCGCGCGCGCGCACGGCCGTCCTAAGAATATAAAAACAAGAAGACCGGATGACTGCTAACTGTTTGTTAGTCTTGGCTTTTAAAGTCCGCGCGTCTGTCAGTTCAGAGATGTAATATTAGTGCTTAGCTCGTGTAGATATTCGTATGTATGGGGGTTTAGTATAGTTACATACGCGACTATGTACACGAGTGTATATACGTAAGCGCCAGCATCCCCCTCCGTCGTCCCTGTTCTTCTTTGCCTCCTCTTCCTTCCTCTTTTTTTCTCTCCCTCTTTCTTTCTCTCTCTCTCTCTCTCTCTCTCTCTCTCTCTCTTTCTCACTCTCTCGTTTTGTGTTTTTCTTTCTTCCTTCTTCCTTCTCTCCTCTTCGCGTAGTCTCGTCGTCTCTATCGAAAAGCGAACAGACGCAAACGACGTCCGGACTTCGCTGAAATGATGACCAATTAGTGGGCGAATCTGTTTTCGATACTAGCGTCTATTTCATCGACGAGAAAAGACATATATATACATATATGAAGCATACATACATGTGTGTGTGTGAAACTTTTAGACAATTTTTGTTTTGGTTTAGATACGTTTTCGTACGCGTGTAATATATTTGTAAAGAAAAAAAAAAAAATAAATAAAAATAAAAAGATGTATATAAATAAATTGCGTGGGTAAATAATACAGGTGTATATTAATAACCGTACAAAGTGGATAATGCGATCACTTGAAAATCTGGTTCAATTTGTATACCGCTATATTTTTATGTTTATGTTCCGTAGTCTAATAGTATCTTGAGTTTCCTCTGCTTATCCTCGTTCTCATTTCGATGTCTAACGAGATGTTATAAATCATTGTTGCTTTAACATTATCCGTAGGAATACCGAAGCAGTTGTTTTTTTTGGCCGCGTATCCATCGGCCCACACCGCAAAAATTTAACGAAGCAATTTGTTCCCTTTTTGTGTTTAGACGATTCGTAATATTGAGAAGTTTATTGCAAACTTTTCAAAGTTTGTAGTTGCGCTGACTACTTACGAAAACGATCCGATCGATCTGTTTTTTTTTTATTTTTAATTTTTTTTTATTTATTTGCTTAGTTTTTTTTTCTTTTTTTTATAATACTTCACGAAGAAATCGTGGCTTTGTCGTTTTATTTGACAGAGTGCACCACGAAATAGTCTCTTGAAAGATTTAAAGAGAGCAATGTTACCAAGAGTCGGTAAAAAAGTAATCTACGTAGGAGGGTGATATTGCTGCGGTTGGTAAAAAAGTTCTCTTCCTTTATCGCGGTAAAGAACAAAAATCTACATAACCGACCATTGATATTTCTTCTTTTTTTTTCCTTTTAATAAAAATATTCGAATAAATATTTAAATAAACTCTAATGACTCTATCCAACTTATCGTTAAATTTTCAATAGTGTCAAAATCGTCCAAGCGTTTAGTATATTATTGAACGATATTGTCGTCGTAGCAGCCACGTCAAACTTGTGGTATGCGATACGTACGTGTATTAAGTCATAGCTTAAATTAGAAAAGAAACATGAACTGATCGCAGAACGAACTAGAGAATATTTCGAAACGTTTCTATCGGTTAAAATACGAAACATCATTTTATTATATTTCATCGAATATAAAAGTTATCAAATGAAAGATAAACGTCGGCGTCCTTTTTCTTTGATTTTTTTTTTCTTAATAGAGTAAAAAAAGAGAGAAGAGAGAGAGAGAGACAGATGCATCCAACGAAGTAGTAAATTAATGATGATGCTCGTGGAAAGAAGGGACAAAAAATAAAACAAAAAAATGAGTCAATTAGTTAATATACGTCATGTGTCGCGATTAAACGTTTTACGCATAGACGAAGGGAAATCTATTTGAACGCTATCGCGTGCCTACCCTTTTCGGGGGAGTACCCCCCTCCCGTCTCGCCCCTGCTTCCGCTCCCCCGTCATTCCTCGCTCCTAGCAATGCAGCAGTTTGCTTACAGGCAAATAGGATCGTATTTCGACGTTAAACGTCCCGTGATTGATTATATTAATATACGATCGTATAATGGACGGTAATCGATTTAGAAAAAAGAAATAATCTGGAATGTGTTTAACGTATGCGTATCTCCCCATCCCCCGTATGCGGTTTAAAGCTGAAGTCGCATTATCAGATAAGAAAATTCAACGAAAGAAATATAATTTTGTTCAATTAATATTATGAAAATAAGAACCAAGAAAAAATTAACACTATATACCCCGCTTCTCTTTTAGAGGATAAAATCGTGGATATGTGTGGATGAAAGAAGAAGAAGAAGAAGAAGAAGAAGGAAAAAAAAAGAAAGGAAAAAAAGAAAAGAACGAAATACTTTTTCATGAAAATTTTGCTTATTTTATTATTTCATTTTCACAGATCGTTCTTTACATCGAGTCTCGAAGGTGTATGATCGAACTTAATCCTTTTTCTCTTTTTTCTTTTTTTTCAAATCAAAAGATAAAAACGCAACACACAATCATCGCTTTCTCTTTGTTTTTCGTTTAGGTTCATACATACATACATACATACATACATACAATTCATACATACATACATACATACATAAGTGCATATATACATACGAACATACATAGATACGTAGTCCATATAATAAGTCACGATCAGGATCACGATAACACGATCACGTGGGAAGGTTCGCGCTCGATCCTTATAAAATTAAGACTGACATTTTTATCAGCATGTTCCCATGGCCCTTTATAGCGTCGGTAGCACCACGAAAACATGATTACAAGGAGAGAGAGAGAGAGAGAGAGAGAGAGAGAGAGAGAGAGAGAGAGAAAGAGAGCACCAAGTTCTTACACGAGCACACGTTATGCACACCGACGTAAAGTCGTCTACGTACGGGGCACTTGACTGCCAGATGACCCGTCGTGCTCATGCGATAACCTAAAAGGCACCCATGGCTTAGCTCAAGCTGTCAGAACTCACCTATTTATAAATGCCGTTTTGCCATATTATTTCTATTAAATTCTCTATCGCCAATTCTTTCTATCCACTCATTCGTCCCATCTTATTATTCTTTATCTACGCGCTGTTAATTCTTTGTCCCATCTTCTAACGTCTTAAATTTATTTATACGTACGTACATACACTGATATCTACGTATTCCTATGCGCGTGTTATTGTTTGTACGCGTATTAAGAAGAAAAAGATAAAGAAAAAGAAAATTTAATAGTTCGCGATGAAAAAAGAAAATCACTTCTCGGATGATGGAAGGTGTGTATAGCCGAGAGTGACGCTAATCGAGTTCAAGTGGGACGTCTGTATGTGTAGTATGTATACGTTAAACCATTGGCTTCGTAAATCCTGAAGGACGATAAAAAGAAGGATAGGAACTTATTTTACGAATTTATTTTACGATACGACGGAAGAAAGTGTCTAATACCGTGTTGTGCCATTTGAAATTATTCGATCGAAGATACGTCGAGTTTAATCTTTTTTTCTTTCTTTTTTTTTTTTTTTTTTTTTTTTTGCTTCCTCCGAGTTTCCCAAATACGAGATCACTTAAAGATTTTCAAGATACTTCAATATATATATATAACGATCGCGACGGTCAGGTGTTTCGGGCCACTTCGAACGGTCTGAATGATCTAAAAAAAGAATTTTACGATGGGACGCGAGTTACGCGGAATATCGAGCTAAATGTTTCCGCAAAAACCACTTGAAGCGGTTTCCGTTGCGGCCACTCAAGGCACTATCCTTGGATTTCTCCGAGAGTGAGTGAGAATGAAAGAGAAAGAGACAAAGAGGAAGAGAGAGAGAGAGAGAGAGAGAGAGAGAGAGAGACAGAGGAAGAAGAAAAAACCTTACCTAACTAAAACTATAAGACAAAAAAAAAGAAAGAAAAAAAAGAAGTAACGGAACAGCTGCCAATAACTACTAAATAACTAAATTCTTGAATTAACCATTTTTTTCTCTTTTTTTTTTCTCTTTATTACACGTGTTGACGTTTAAAAAGTAATCTAATTGTAAAACTTAATTATTACTTATACCTCTTTGGTTGATCGCGGAGGGTGTACTTAAAAACGAACAAAAAGAAGAAGAAGAAGAAGGAGAAGAAAAAAAGAACAAAACAAGAAAACGAAAAAATAGAGAAAGAAAAATCGGTGACTTTGATTAAAAAAAATGATCGAAGATTCGTCGTCCCAGCAATACGTCGTCTTCGTCTTCGTCTTCTCTCTTAACGTTAATAGCTAATATTGATCGATCCGAAAAAAATCGGATCCCATTGGTCGGTGCGTTTTCGTTAATATAATAAAAAAGAAAAAGAAATGTAAACACTTGTTTGAGCCGGTGAAGTCGTTGATAATGAAAAAAATCACCGGCGTTAATCTTCGATTTACAGTTATCTACCACAACCGTTGAAGATTTTGATCGATTCCCGACGATATTTGTGCGTCGATCGTGTTCACGTATTGCATCGGATAATTCAACGGGCCGATGTAATTCGTGAAACCGTACTCGGTACTGGATACGTCCATTATACCGGCTCGACACTCAGCGACCATCTTGTTATCCGCCGGTACACACTTCAAATCGGGGAAGGTTACGTCGTTAACTGGATTCGTCGTACCCTTGTATTCGGTCTTGATCGTTCTGACACACTCGTGAACACCAGGACGAATATCCGTAACGTAATTGGGCCTGTATTCGTTGTTCGGCAACATTTGTTGTCTCTGTTGTACATCGACGTTAATTACAGGCCTACTGTTGTGATCGGAATTGACGTCGTTCCTGTAATCACCTGGACTGATATTCGAATCCATTCTAATGTCGCTCGAACTCGTTCTGAATTCCGGGCTCAATCTGACGATCGATTCGGAACTTCTGAAGTCTCCTTGAATGTTCATCGACATGTCCGGCCGGACGTTCGACCAATACGGTACGTTGTAAGCCTCGTGAACGTTCGGCTTACCATCCTTTATCAATACGGGCACAGAGATTTTCTTCAACGATTGATTCTTCATACCCTGTGCCTGAAGTTTCTCGGCGTCCTCGAGCCGAGCACGTTTGTTCTTGTAACGACGATTTTGGAACCAGATTTTCACCTGAGTACTTGTCAACTTCAAACTCTGCGCCAACATTTCGCGTTCCGGTGCACTTAGGTATCGTTGTTGCTTGAAACGTTGTTCCAATTCGTAAACTTGTGTCTGAACAGAATAAACGTCGAATTGTTTTTCTTTTTTTCTTTTTTTTTTTAATGAATTATTTCTCTCACTTTCTTTTTTTTTTTTTTTTCCTTCGCCTCGAACGTCGTCGAACGAAAGTATTCGTTCCTCTTTTCAAAAATCTTTATCAAAAATTTCATACCCACCTGTGAGAACAATACTCTTGGTTTTCTTTTCGTTCTTTTACCGGACTGACTCTTTCGCAATTCCGTTTTGCTCGACGTTACGATGTTCCCTGAGGAAAAATACAATTATTGAACTGTTTCTATAAGTTTAATTAATTATCCGTTAAATCGCGTTGGCTCAAATCAGTACGAATTTTATTCGCCAGTTAAAATTCAATTCAAAACATTCTAAAGCTTGAAAGTTTCATTTCGACGATCGTCAAACATTTTCGAGACAGAATCTGATCTCTTATTTACATAGACATAAGTCGACATATTTTAACCGTCAGAGTTAATTAATTTGTATCATCGCAATTATAAACACCTTTTTTATTTGACGGACAGGCATAGACATATTTATATATACATATATCTAATTCGATAAGAAATAAATAAAACGCGACTGACCATCTTCGGTGACAGGAGTTTCTTGATAAGGCGGGACGACTTGACTCAGCTGATGTACGTGATTTAATTCGGAATAATGAGAATAACCAGGCACCCCTTGTTCCTTAAATTTCTCCGTGTCCCAATTATTATCAGGCACCACGTTATACGCGTAATAATCCTGCGGTATGTGCGGTTGTTGTTGTTGTTGTTGTTGTTGTTGCTGTTGCTGCTGCTGCTGCTGTTGTTGTTGTTGTTGTTGTTGTTGCTGTTGTTGTTGATGTTGTTGTTGCTGTTGATGATGAGGTTGATGCTGATGATGAGGATAACACTCCATTACTGCAAACTGTTGATCCTCGTTAAGAATATCACGCACGCTGAACGGAGTAGCCGATATCGAAGAGGACAACATTCTAATGCATTATCATCCGTTCGTTTCGATTCTTAACTTCGAAGATCCTAAAACACGCGGAACGTAGAGAAATGTTTCGTCGATCGATTATTTATTTGTCTTTTCTCTTTTTTTTTTTTTTGTATTTTGTTTTTTTTTTTTTTTTTTTTAATTCAAAAATTATTTCCGTATCACTCGTTCACCTCAAAGTGAATTCATTTGTCACTTTCAACGACGACAGTCGGTCGAACGTGCAACGTTTAATTATTAAAAACTCGACATTAGCGAATATATCGCGAGAATACTATTATTTTTAATTTGACAATCGAGATGATGACAACGAATGAGATACGTCAAAATTGTAGAATTTTTAAGGGATGGTCACGGTCATGGAACGGTCAGGTCGGAGGGCGAACGTGTAATGTGACTTGGTTTCACGATGAGAGTCAAGTGTTCGGGGTCTCTCTCGTCGGACAGGGACAGCGAAACGATAGAGGCTTGGCGTGAGTGTGTGTGTGCGTGTGTGTGTGGGCGTGTGTGTCGTGTGTCTGCGTGTGTGTACATGTGTGTGCGTGTGCGCGCGCCCCTGTTCCTTTTTCAACGTCCATGTACGCGTAAGCGCGTGTCCTTCCTCTTCTCGACGTGTTCTCTGCTCGCGAAGACGAGATTTTTACCAGCACACCCACGTACTGGCGCTACCGCTCCATGGGGGTGGTCCTTTTATCTCAAACACATATGTATATGTATATATGCATGTATGTATGCATGCATATCATTTTCTTTCTCTTTTTAATTCAATCAATTTTTGTCTCACATTCAATTATAGTTATTTCTTACATTATTCATCGTAATAAATATTTTATTTAAACGATCGTCATCGCTGAGTGTTTTTCCTTTTTTTTTGTATTACTCTTTTTGACTGAGAATTCTTGATCGATAATTATTTACACACGTGATTTCTCTATGCCTAATCGGATATTTAATTGTATTAAGAGCATCTTTTCTGCTTTTTTTTGTTTTTATTCTTTTTCTTTTTATGGCTATCCAATTTTACAGATTTTCATATTAGACGATTGAAATTTATGAAAGTTTTTAATAATTATTGATTTTCTTTCGTGAAGAAATAATTTTGTCACTTCTTCGATCATTCGATAGTCGACATCTAATATTGATCCTTTGATTATTTATTTTTTATTTATTATTTTTATTACAGATCGCCTTGAAAAAAGAATTTCAATCTTTCAAACCTCGACGATTAATATTTAACAATTTGTTTTACGATTTCTTTTTATCGATCTCACTTTAAGTTAACAAATATTTCGATTAATATCCGGGTAAGTAGTAAATGTTGTTAAAAAAAAATAAATAAATAAATAAATGAAAGAAATAAAATAAAACGGGAAAAAAGAGATAGTTTCCTTTTCTCATTTCTCTCTCTCTTTTTTTTTTTTTTGACCCACGTCTGGGTTCCAACGAAGATAACGAAGGAAGGTCAAAAAAAAAAAGAAAAAGGAAAAGAAAAAAAAAAGATAAAAAGAATGCGAATAATGACGAGCATGTACGTTCGCAACGCATTATAATTAGGATCGTGAATAAGTACGTGAGTAAGTGAATAAGTAACTCTAAGTAGTAAAGACGATGCGAAATAAACTTTTTGCTTGGTAGACAGCCATAACGCGAGAGTGAGTTAGGGCGGAGGAGCAAACCCAAGACCCGCCTATGTTGGTTGACTTGACCAATCGAAAGATCGAGGGATCCGAGTCGTCCTTCGTAGATACTCTTACGATTAAATGCTTACGGCGGACATACGTAGATTCATTTACGTAAATAAGTATATATATATATATATATATATATATATATATACATACACATATATAGATGTATAAATTCGCCATTCCTGACGAGACGATTTAAATGTACGTATAGGTGTTATTAGTGTCTAGACAGGAACGATCAATAATATTTGAAAATAGAAATAGATTCGAATTGTTTTCACGTAATATGATCATTGAATGAATCGATGAACATCGTTTATCGAATCGATAACGTAGATCGTTTATCGTCGAATTAATTAATCGATCGTGAAGGATAATAAATCAACGTTGTAGTTATGATCGAACGGAGTTTGGTACAACTTATTGTTTCGTTTTGTTTCTTTTCTTTAATTATTTTACTTAATTCGTTCCTTTATCTTTCTTCGTTTTATTTTTATTCTTTTTTTTTCTTTTTTTGAGCGATCTTATCGAGTGAATTAATCGATAGTGGAAATATTATACGATGTTGAAGTAACAAAAGGTATGGAATATCATTCGTGGATTATTATTTTACTCGATTGATTTCTATCCCTTCAAATAATTATCGAATTAATTATAGATCGATCGTAATAACGAATTTTTTCTTCGATTATTTCAATTAATCAACGTCTCTTTTAATTGGCAAATAAACATAAAATAAAAGAAGAAACGAAATCTTGCCCTTTTCTTTTTGTTTTTTTTTTTTTATTCTTAGCCGAAGTTTATGCTTAATAACATGGCATGATTATTAAATCGTTTGGAACAGAGTTTCGGATAACATCTCGCAAGCGAGAGATAGTTTTACGAAGAATTTAACTAGGAACGAGAGAGAGAGAGAGAGAGAGAGAGAGAGAGAGAGAATCGTGACGTGTGTCGGACGCGTGACGTTTACCCGTCAAGATTTAAAAGGTTTCATTTTCGGTGACGAATCATTCCCGTGAAACGAGAGGGTTAAAGAAAAACAAAACAATGCGTTTTTCCCGCCCCAATGGTCGAAAGCAAAAAGAGAGAGAAATATAGTACCCTCCCTCTCCCCCTCTCCCCTCCCTTTTTCGAGTCTGCGATTTCGACGACGAGTCGAAAGTAACATAATCCAGACCTCTCTTTCTAGAGGCGCCCGGAACCCTTGAAGCTCGACCCTGGAATTCGAAAAATCGAACCCTCGAAACTCAATCCTACCGGCTAATTTAAAAAGAGAGAGAGAAAGAAGAAAAAAATTAAGAAGAAAAGGAAAAAAAAAAATGAAAACAAAAGGAGAAAATTTTCTTCCCCTTTTCCTTCTTTTCTCTTCTTTTTTAATTTTCTTTTTTTTTCTTTTATATTCATCGCAGTCTTTTCATATCAACGTATGTAAAAAGAAAAAAAGATATATATTACGATCGTTATAACAATCATCATAGAAAATTATTTCTTCCTATAAATAAACGAATCAAAATTCTTTACAAGTATAATCATTTAAAGGATTATGGATCTACGAACGGCGACGTATTATGGGTATTTTCAAAGGGATCCTTAAAAGAATGATGATATCCTTTGCTTTTAATATTAAAATAATAATATTAATATGATAATTTTTGTTAAATAATATTTATGTATATATACATATATATATTTATATTTTCAATATACTTGTATTGGGATGGTTATAATGCGTTGGACGAACGATTAAGTACGGGAAGAAACATTTGTGTTGGTGAATGCGTGGCCCTGTGTGTCGTGTATAGTAGGCGCCAAGAGATAGCGAGGCGCCTTCTTAACTGTGGGAAAGCGACGCCGGCCGCGGCGTCTCGAGGACCTGCTGGTGTACGCGTGCGAACCCATTGTCCAAGGCTCTACATTTTCTTTTTCCTTTTTTTTTTCCTACCCCTCATCCTCCCCCTTCTTTTTATTTATTTATTTTTTTTTTTTAATAGAAAAATCGCAACTTTATTTTCCACAGGAGATCACATCGGATTGCGATCTTACAAAATAATTATCACTTGATCGGATTACGATCTTACGAAATAATTATCACTTAATTGGATTACGATCTTACGAAATAATTATCACTTGATCGAATTACGATCTTACGAAATAATTATCACTTGATCGAATTACGATCTTACGAAATAATTATCACTTGATCGAATTACGATCTTACGAAATAATTATTACTTACGATATATGTTACATACTGTCAAAATAATTCACCTGATCGTGTATCGTGTAAAATTATTTCTGTCTCTCTCTGTCTGTGTGTGTGTGTGTGTGTGCGTGTGTGCGTAGGAACGATCGATATTAACTTTAACATACGTTTGATACCTATAGATGGATGATGATATTGTGATATTATGATGATGGATATTAGAGATTATTCAGTTTTATAATATAGATTTTTCATTCCATCGATTAACGCGAAAGAAATGGACGGGCAAAATCGAGAGATTATAAGAATTTCATAGTACGTAATAAAATCATCGAATTACTAGGTATTGTATTTCATTAATTTTCATTTATATATTACAATCAATTGCATATTAATATTTATTACGATTTATTCAAAAACGTTTCGAATTCATCGTTAATCACAATTTACATACTCGTACGTACGTATACCGTGTACGAAACGATTTAAAGAAATAAAAAGAAAATCCACCCGTTATATTAAGAACCGTAATATTAGGAAAATTTCGTTGTATCAAATTAATTGATCCACCCCGACTGATCGAAAGGTCGTAAACAAATTAATTGCTTGATTACGTATACGTACTCGCTTATAAGGGGTTGAACGAATTACAAGATAGAATTAATTTTTCTCATTTATTACCAAGTGGGATTTAAATCGATTATACCATTTAAATAGGTGGACAGAACGAGCAAAAGAAATCCTTAAATTCAAAAGGGAATGTTGGTGTCCAGTTGCAAGACGTTTCTCGAACGACGTCTCTCTCTCTCTCTCTCTCTCTCTCTCTCTCTCTCTCTCTATGTTAGTAGTAAGTACATGGCCGTATAGATACAAAAGGGCCCTTTGTCAAGAGAAAGAAAGATCGGACCGTCCGTCGCGTCCGTCTCTCGCGTTTAAATACATAAGCTGCTTCATGCGACTAGATGGCACCGATGCTTCGCTCTCACTCTCTCTCTCTCTCTCTCTCCCTCTCTCTGTCCGTCTGTCTATCCGTCGGTAGTTTATAGAAAATCCCCTATACGGAGTCCGATCTTCTCTTCTATCTTCCCTCTCCCTTTTCATCGTCATCATCATCATCGTCTTCTTCTTCTTCTTCTTCTTCTTCTTCTTCTTCTCCTCCTCCTCCTTCTTCCCTTTCTTCTTTTTCTTCTTTTCGTTAGTCGTGGCAAGCTCGTGGGAGGTCAAATGCCGCCCATGGTGCCCTTCTTACTATACTTTCGCTTTCCTTCCCAGGATCTGCTTTTTCTCTCCTTAAAACATCGTTAGAACGTTACGAACAATAAGACGATGTCTGTGATTTCATCTTCTCTCTCTCTCTCTCTCTCCTTCTCTCCCTCTCTCCCTCAACCCCGTTTATCTCCATCGATTTCTTTCCTCCTTCTTACTTTCCTTTTTAACTTCTTTCATTTCATTCTTTCGTTTCTTGCTTCTCCTTTCCTTTTTCCCCTCCTTTTCTTTACTCTTTTTTCCTTTACGGATCGATAACAACGGGATAAAATCGATTAAATCGATGTAAAATTTACGCATAAATCGTTTAAATTAACATCGAAACGATGGAAAATGTCGAAAATCATGGATAATCGTGGACGTAAAGGAAAAGTGCACATGGATCGATATTTTTTTACGACGAATGTTAAAACTTTCCTCTTTCTCTCTCTCTCTCTCTCTCTCTCTCTCTCTCTCTCTATTTTTTAAAGAATTCTTTTCTTTTTTTGTTTTCCCCCCCTAATAATCATTGTCGCACGATTCGTCGTACAGTCACGAGTAATTATTATTTTTTTCTTTATCGATATCCAACACGTTCGATTACGATTAGAAAAAGGTATACCTATCCACGAACTTGCGTTCTCACTCTTTCGATTCGTATACATAATCGTAACTTATAAGGTTTAAGTTACCATATAAAGGTACGAATGATTGTACTTATCAATTTCTCGATAATTATTTGTTTCGAATCGAAGGATCGTCTCGTATTTAAAGTTATTTCGATCGATTTAAACGCGAGTAAAAAACGAACGGTACGAATCAACTCGCTTCTTTCCTTTCTCTCTCTCTCTCTCTCTCTCTCTCTCTCTTTCTCTTCCTCTTTTTTCTTTTTTTTTGTATACAGGATGTTCGAATGTCGTCACAATAGGAGAAAGAAAAGAGCAAAGAGAGAGAGAGAGAGAGAGAGAGAGAGAAAAAATCGTTTCCTTTTAGCCGTTGTAAACAAAAACACGAGAGAACACGTATCCGTTGAAAGTCCAGTCGACGAGTGCAAAGGTCGGTCCTGCGAAGGCCCTGCTGCATTGTGCTTGAAAAGGTCAAAGCTACGAAAGTACTACTACTACTACCGCTTTACTAATACTACTAAACTACTACGTTCCCGCACTCTACTTGGTACTACTACTACTATTACTACTACTACTTACTACTACGAAGAGACTTTCGTCGTTTCGTCTCACGAGTGGTCCAGACAATTGCGTGCTTCTGGTTGTCTAGACTGCCGAGCATGTCCCTCCTTTTATTTTTCTGCGGTAACCGACGGAAAACGCACTCGTCGTTTACACGACGCGTTTAACTTCGTCACATTGCCTATGGACACATTTATCCTGTCTCTCTCTTTTTTCTCTTCTTCTTGTTTCTCTCTTTTCTATCGTTTTTTTGTCTTTTCTTTTTTTTTTTTTTTCTACACGACTCATTCCGTGACCCGATCTGATCTCGAATTTTTGCAATAATTGTGATTGACGAAAAGATCGTATCGTTTTTTCTTTCTTTCTTTCTTTCTTTTTTTTTTTTTTTTAACGCGAGATCAGATTGCTTCCAATCGTGATTTTTCCATTTTAATCGTAATTGAATTTTCTATAATATAATATCTCATGTGTGTGTATATATATATATATATTTCTTCTTTTTACTTTTTTAATCTTATTACACTTTGTCGATCGGAAAATTAATTTATCGATCATGTCCGATAGTTAATTTGTAATGTAATATAATACAGTTACTTATTGTATGTACATGTATATTTATATATACATATATATATATATATATATATATATATATATATATATAAATATTTAAAATAGTTTCGTGTAATAACATCTAATATAATTTAGGAATATACTTGTTTTTTTATAATTTATATTATAAATTTCACATTATATATAATCGATTGTCGAATAGTTCAATATTTCTCTCTCTCTCTCTCTCTCTCTCTCTCTCTCTCTCTCTCTACGTTGCGGAACGAATCTCGTAGATCTATTTGTATGTGTATATGCACGTCACATCGATTCCTTAACAATCGATAAGGACAGATATAAACTCATGTGAATACATGAAAGCGATCAATATTTATATGATGATTAGTTTAGTATCGTGATCTACGATATAAACTAATAAATTTAACACCCCACCGTACCAGCTTATGTTTTCAGGTTTCTTTACTGTGGGAAAAAAGTGGAAAGCGTGTCCATGGTCGGCACTTGAAGATAAAACTCGAGCTGTGGATTACCTTCCTATGACTTCAGTGTCAACAAACTCGGCCTGATTTTAACGCCCAGTTTCTTTCTCGGACCCTTGAGCCTTCTAACGATCAGCATAATCATTAGGATATAAGTCGTTTGTGACACGACAGGACGCGTTAATTTGGACTTAATATTAACTGGACGATATTTGAGATGTTTGAAAGAATCGTATTTGATAAACACCGATATAACGCTCTCGTATCGTAGCTCTTCCTTTTTTTTTTCGTTTTCCTTTTATCTTTCCCTTCTCATTTTATTATTTTTTGATTTCTTTTTTTATTTTGTTTTTATTGCAAGCAACTTGTACTTTTTGTGCATTAACACGGTCGTTACTACTGTGAGAATGCGGGGATTAATTATTAGCACATAAATCATGCGGTACTCGTGACAGTCAAAGAACGAGCAGCGCATTTTATGATCAACCCAACAAGTTTTATCTTCTTCTTCGTTTTTTTTTTTTTTTTTTTTTTTTTTAATTGATCTCAAATTACTAAGTTATTGCCGCACACAGAAATCGACATCTTTGTATGTGTCTTTCATTGATACTCGCGGTACGAATGCTTGTGATTTTTTTGTTTGTTTTTTTTTACAATGCATTTAAATCTTTATCGAAAGCGACCTTCGTCGATAACTTTTTACTATCATTAATATCGTTCATTAAGATATCTTGCAAATATTTTTCAGCACTTTTTAAGGGGGATAAAGTTAACGATGATAATGTTTGAAAATATATCTGATAATTTCGTTTAATTCTTCGATATTATCGCGGTCGGTAAATTATCGTCGATAAGAAAGGTTTCGCAGTTAACGATATTATCGTACTCGGTCGATATTATAATAGAACCATTCGAAACTTCTTTACCGTACGTCGATACGTATCAACGAAGGTTCATTCACCGTTCAACAGTAGGAACGATCTTAGGTAGCCGTACGAACAGATGGCCGTAGTTAATCGGTTAGGCCGAATGATAAATTTAATCATTCCTCGTATCTCATTAAATAATCATGTGTTAATATAAATAATACATTTTGTTTATCGTATCTCGTGACATCATAACATATTATTCATAACATTTCGTATCAACATTTAACGCGCGAACGTGACAAAGATGCGAGATAATAATAATAATTTTCGTCGACGAAACTGATAATATTTTTTTCTCGATTGGTTTTCTTCTTCTTCTTTTTTTTTTTTTAATTTCTCTCTCCTGTTATTTTATTTCATTTTATTTTATTCGTTTTTTCGTCGATACGAGATTCTTTCTTATCCGTTTAAAAAACAATGGAAATATTTAATAATTCGAAGTAGCAAAGGGCACATATACGATTCGTGTATAATCTAAAATAAACGCGAGCGATACCGCGTACGAGGAGCGGGTGAGATTCAGAGGAAAGAAAGAAAGAAAGAAAAAAGAGAAAAGAGAAAAATGCAAGAGAGAATAAAAAAAAAATATATATATATATATATATAAATAAATGTTTCTCATAAATAACTATCTTAGATTTCGAGAAAGTCAATAACCGTTTGTTATCGTCAAGAAAAATGGGCGACCTTATGCACCGGTCGAAAAAATCTCATCGTAAACGAGAAAAGTCCAAGCTGATATCTCAATCTAACCCCGCTATCGAGCCGCTAATGAATTTCCAGCAGCGGTTACAGATCCCATATTACGAAATTAGTTCGGACCTTCGTCCCATTGAGGCTTGACCTAGCGAGAAAAAGCCGGACCCGTATTTCCGAAGGTCATAAATCACGAAAAATGGGGCCTGGCGAGGGTCCAGGACAAAAAAATTTTGACGTTACGACTACTATAAGGAAAGAAAAAGAAAAGGGGAAAAGGAAGGAACGAGAAAAAGAAGAAAGAAAAAGCACAAGAAAAGAAAAAAAAGAGAGAGAGAGAGAGAGAGAGAAATAAATTTCATATTAAAATTCTTTGTCCTCTTTTTCGTTTCTTTCTCTTTCCTTCTTTGTTTTTGTTTCTTTTGTTTTTTTCGTTTACCCTTCTTTCTTCATTACTTTCTATTGCCAGACGAACGGGCGACGGATCGAACGATAATCAAAAGTTCCATGCAATAATAGAACGTTCATAAGAATCAAATAATTATTTTTTCCCTTTATTCTTGTCTTTTCTTTTCCTTTTTTTCTTTCTTCTTGGACCTTGCAACACCAAGGAAATAATTGCGTTATACGTACTGCGAGTATGTTTTAATTTTGTCGAAATCATTGGGATTGATGATTATTTTGTAAAAAAACATTTACAAATATATATATATATATATATATATATATATATATATATATATACATTTTTTTTTCAAGAATTACGTGAGATGACATAAAACGAATCGCACGTCATAGCTTTCGTATAATTGTGGAATCTTTCATGGAAATATTCGATTACCCTTTGAATTTTATATCTTCGACTACGCAAATAGTTTTTTTTCGTTTGCAATCAGCTCTCTTTCTCTCTCTCTCTCTCTCTCTCTCTCTCTCTCTCTCGTTCGGCATTATTCAAATACAGAGAAGAAAAAGAAAAAGAAGATGATGATGATGATGATGAAGAAGAAGAAGAAGAAGAAGAAGAAGAAGAGAAAATCCCAATATGAAATGTAGAAAGGCTAAATATTAAAAGAGCTTCTTTCCCCACCAGTATTGAGATTAATTATTCTTATTTATCGTTTTTAATCAATTTAAATCGCAAATAAATTTTACGACTTTTAACATTTATTTATATTCGAGAAATATAATAAACAGCGTCGTATTCAATCGAGTAGTCATATTATGCGATTTAGTAATAACATATATTTTTAACGAAATCATTGATAATTTGTAACTCTCTTAACGAGAGATCCGTTCTTGCAATATATATTATTATAATGGAAATAATATTGAGAAACTATCCGGCAAGAGAGAGAGAGGGAGATATAATTTATTGCATACGCGTCAAAATGTTTCTTTTCTTTTTTATATATAATAATAATAATAATAATAATAATAATAATAATAAATGAAAGGAAGAAAGAGAAGTGAAAAGAATAAAAGGAAGGAAAAAAAAATATTATCATCGAAGTACTAATAATAGACATGTACTCGACGACCTGAAAATAATAATGAAAAATATATTTATTACATAAAATATTATATAAAACGTTACGTAATTATATTAAATGTCATACAACAAATATATATATATATATATATATATATATATATATATATACATATTTTTTTTATATATGGTACAATATTTTATATATAAAATATTACGTAAGACAAAAATACAATACAAATATATATATATATATATATATAATTATGAAAGATCTACATGAAAGGACAAAAGGAAGAGGAAGAAAAAATGAAAGAAATAAAAAAGAAAATAAAAAAGACGTCAGTAAGGATGATCATGAGATCTCGGTATCGATGAAATTTCAAACACGTATCTACCGATTTGATCAAAAGGGATCGTCATAGGGAAAAATTTCTATGGGAGAGAGAAAGTGAGAGAGAGAGAGAGAGAGAGAGAGAGAGAGAGAGAGAGAGAGAGAGAGAGAGAGAGAGAGAGTCGAAAGAACTCTCTCTCTCTCTCTCTCTTTCTCTCCTCTTTCCATCTTTCTTTCGCTGACGTTGGTATCGCCATTATCTCGATATCTCAGCTGGTAGCATCAGCGGAGTTTTTTCTTTCGGAGAGCGTGTGGAGCGTGCACCAGGGGGTAGGCCCAGGGTGGTCCAATTTGTCTGCTGGTTCGATATTATTACGAGCTCATCCTTAATAATGCGGCTTGGCCCACGTCACTCTTTCTCTCTCTCTCTCTCTCTTTCTCTCTTTCGTGTCGGGAAGACGAGATGATTCGATCAGTTAAATATTCGTTCGCTGCGTTTGTCATCTCGTTCTTCGTCGATACTATCGGTTTTTATCGATCTCAGGACCGTGTTCCCTTTAGCATGTTTCTTTCTTTCCTTTCTTTTTTCTTTTTTTTTTTTTTTTTCTTTTTTCCTTCTATTTCCTATCAAACCTCACGCATATATAGCCGACAATTCGATAAGCTCAATGATCGAACGATATAGAAGAGAAAATAATTTCATTCGTATCTGTTCTCGATTACTAAATGCACTTAAGTATGCGTGATAACTAATTAAAAAAAAGAAAACAAAAAATAATAAAAAAAAAAAAAAAATCAAGCAACTGGATTTTTAATGCCTATTCCAAAGGGATCATTTTATTTACACATCAATCATGTAGCAGTCATAATAAAGGCGATAAAAAAAGTGTTTACCGTACAAATCGTATAATAAATGGGTGCTGAATTACTTAATTTAAAATTCCATCATTTAGAGAAAGGGGGAGAAAAGAGAAATTACAAATAAAATCGACGGAATGATTTGTTGTTACATATTACGCATATCTCGCAATAGATTAATACATGCTGGATGGTGTTAGTATTTTTAAGATGTAATTGTTGGAAAATATTGACGATATGTTCGCATTAATTAAACTGTTTAATGAAACAAAACAAAAAAGAGAGAAAACAGCGAGCACGATCTTTCGACATGCGAGGGCGCGCTCATTAAAACACGATCATATATGCTTATTTTTGTTTGGATATTTTGCAAACAACTTGTATGTACATACATATTATCGGTTACGGGTGGGAGACATGTAATATATCATTAAAACTGTAAAGATTATTTAATCGTTTGCGTCAAATAACGTCATTCACGAGCATGTATTTATCTGTTCAATCGTAGATAGAAAATAATTTCGAACACACACACGCACGCGCGCGCGCACACACACACACACACACACATGTATGTATTTACATAATTATTTAATAAAGATTGCATATATCACTTAAGATAGATACAAAATTAAAATATTTTCATCATTAATTCATTGATAATATGTATATATTAGATATTGTATTATTTAAGATGGAAATAAAATTAATGTATAAATATTTGATTTGTCGATATTGACTGTTATTAAATTTTAACGTAATACGATAAACGAGGGATTCGTTAATATGAAGAATATTTGTCTATCGTATATAAGAATATTTTCTTAAAAGTACGATTAACTTCATTGATTATAATTTATCAATTATATATACGCTTACACTGATATTATTTCGCTTTTTTCAAAAATATAACAAACATATTATATATATATATATATATATATATATATATATATATATATATATATTTATACGTACGCAGATATATTTTTAATCATAAAATACAAAGAAAGATTGATTAGGCCAAATGATTAATATCTTCCTAGTACAATAACAAAAAATGACGAAAAATAGAATAATAAACGTGACCCGTGGTGGAACCCAGTAGGTCGGTCGCCCCCAGTTTAATCTTAGAATTCCGTAATTCCCAAGTTCGTAGGCAAATGGATTAAAGGGTAGACGCGAGAGATAAGTGGAAAGAGCGTTGATAGAAGTTGTGGAAACGAGGATCGCGATTACGTAAACGCGGATAGTGCTTCGTGAAAAGAGGAAGAAGAGAAGGTTAAGTTGGTCCACGGTGGTTATGAAGAACAGAGAGAAAGAGAGAGAGAGAGAGAGAAAGAGAGAGAAAAGGAGGGTGAAGGGATGGGTCGAGGAGGGGAAGAGGGTGGGAGGGAGATTGAGATTCGTGTATGTATGTGCCTCGTTTGTTGGCGATAACGTCTTATCTAAACGATTTAGACATGAATTACACAAGCAAGAATAACATTTATGTTTCATCACTAAATGCATGAGAGAGAGAGAGAGAGAGAGAGAGAGAGAGAGAGAGAAAGGAGAATCGGAGTAAGAAAGATATACACACATACACACACACACATATATATATATATATATATATATATATATATATATATATACTGATCCATGAGTCTTCCTATCTGTTGCTTGGGTACTGCTAACAGGCCGATTTTTTGTCTTCTTCTTTCTTAGCTTCCTCCATCTCTCTCTCTCTCTCTCTCTCTCTCTCTCTCTCTCTCTGTCTTACCATTTCTCATTTATATTTTTCTTTTTTTGCCTCGCCATCGAACGAACATTACAAATTGCTTATCGTTTCTGTGTTGGCAGCCCGTTGGTTTGCCCTTATCGTCGCCACATTGACCCCGAAACGCGTCAAGCGTTTTAGAAGTGTAGGAGTACTCTGTTCGAATTCCTTTTATTATTATTTAACGAATGAGAGCTCCCGCGATCGAGACGTGTAAGTCGATTACTTAAGCACTTATTTATTTGAACGCGTGCGTGTTACACGTTTGGTGTTGGCGTTCACGTTTCGCTCGCTCGTTTTGTTTTGTTTTTTTCTTCTTTCCTTTTTTTTTTCCTTAATTTTTTTTCTTCCTTCTTCTTCCTTCCACCTCTTCCTCTTTCTTTCTTCCTTCTCTCTCTCTCTCTCTCTCTCTCTTTTCTTTTATCGATGATTTGAGCGCGAGGACCCGAGAAGAGAGAGAGAGAGAGAGAGAGAGAGAGAGAGAGAGAGAGGAGATGGTGACTCTATGTTTTTTCCTTTTTTTTTTTTTCTTTTAATAAAAAGTTCATCGGTGCGACGAGTCCATTTTTTTCTTTTTCAATTTTTTTTTTTCTTTCTTGTTTTTTTCTTTTTCTTTTTAAAGAATAGGTTATCGCGACATTCCCCCATTTTGGAATGTTTCGGTTGAAAAATAGATATACCGATAGGAGAGAGAGGGGGGAGGGGAGGAAGACCATCGGCAGTCTGCATAATCAATTTTTCTTTCTCTCTCTCTCTCTTTTTTTATTTCTTTAAAATTTTTTTCTTATTTTTTTTTTTCTTCGCTCGAGGCATTAATCGCTTAGACATTAAAACGCGTCGATGGGGAAGCGCAACGAATACTTTTTTAAGGATCGGAAATAATGATGTTCGTTTACGAGCGATTAGGAATGGCGAGACTTTTCGAAAATCTTATGGTCGATCTATAAACTGAAATACGACGTAGACGGCGATCTATCGTTGATCTTCCTATCGATGAAAGTGAAACATCGTTCCATTGACGAGAATATCGTAAAACGGGAGAAGCGTGGTAGGCGGGCTGGCGGGGAGGGGAGGGGGTGCATGATAGAGGTGGAGGTGGGTGTTAGAACATGAAAATAAATAAATAAAAGAAAGGAAAGAGAAGGAAAAGGAAAAGGAAAAGGAAAAGGAAAAGGAAAAGAAAAGAAAAGAAATCCAACAGACAGAATTGGAGCAACGTGAGGATGTTCTCTTTGATGACGTATTTGCTTGCTTTCTTGCTTTCTTGCTTTCTTGCTTGTTTGGTCGTAGAAATACTACGAACGTTTCAGATCGATCGACACGAACGCTTTCTTCAAATAATAATCGTAGCTATGAAATATTTATCCCTTTAAGGGGGATGATAAATTAGCAAGGGTCGCGTTTGGTATGACACACGCCGAAACGTTTTAAATCGTAATCTATTGAATTCTACGTTGTAAAGTAGACGAAAGGAGGGTGGGACTTGGGAGAAGGTACAAAAAAAAAAAAAAAAAAAAAAAGGAAAGAAAGAAAAAAAAGAAGAGAAAAGAAAAGAAAAGGAAAGAAAAGGAAAGAAAAGAAAAAAGCTTAAAACTGAATAGATGAGAAGATACGTTTAATACTAATCGTGGTCCGAAAGGGGTCGTACTTTTAAATATATCGTAAGATAGGACGTGAAAACATCTCCATTTCGTGGGCCGGCGGTGGCCGTTTGGAATTCATAAGAGAATAATGTTGGACGCACGAAAATTAATTTAATTTGTACGAGAGAACAAGAGAGAGAGAGAGAGAGAGAGAGAGAGAGAGAGAGAGAGAGAGAGAGAGAGAGAGAGAAGAAAGGATAGAGAAGGACAAGAGAGACAAAGAGAATAGACCTTTTGACGAAGAAAAAGAGAGAGAAGGAGAACAAGGAACCTAGGTCGGTAAGCGAGCCTTTGGTGGGGCCCATAGGGCCCCCTGCTGTGTAATATATAGCGGGCCAGTTCGTTCAAAAGGCGCTGCTCTGTCTCCACCGTGGACTCCTTGCCGGGGCACTGAAACTTTACCTCCCATAATTGATACGAATGTCTTTTCGTGCCGCGCTCGAACATCGCACGGCTATTTAGTCTCTCTGTCTCTTTTTTCTTTTTCTTTTCCTTCTCTCTCTCTCTCTCTCTCTCTCTCTCTCTCTCTCTCCTTCTTTGAATCTCTCGCTCCTTCAAAGTTTTAAATCCTTCAGGAATAACGTCAACTCGATTATCAACGCTATCTTTCTTTTATTCCTTTCCTTTTTCTTTTTTTTTTTTTCTATCTCGTCGGCGTCACTCGAATTGAAAATGTTTACCCTTTCGACGAGTTTTTGTTTCTTATCGGAAAATTTAACATCTCCTTTCGGACTCGATTATGTAATATCCAATGTAATTTGAAAACAAAATTCGTGATAAAGATCGATCTCTCTGAAATGTCGTCTCGAGCGGATAAAAATCGAATCGGTTTGTATTCGAACGCGCGAGAACGATCGAGATTTATTAAAAGAGAACGAGATAATGAGAATGATTCGAGACTTCGTTGGAATTTTTGAAGGAATCCTCGTATCTGTAAATCCCAATCCTGCTAACCCCCCTCTCGCCTACTCATCCTTCGGACAGAATTCATCTCTTAAGAACGAACGAATAATACTTACTTACTTATTTACTTATTTACCTTACCTTACCTTACCTTACCTTACCTTACCTTACTTTACCTTACCTTACCTTTGCTTACGTATCGTCATTAATTAGAGCGTTTGGTAATTTTCCGATTCAATTAGCATGCAGCTGGGGTATCTCTCAAGTCGGTAGGAAAATAAACGAGTTGGTTTATATCGTAGAGTTGTATCGGTAAACAACACGGTTAGACTTCCGTGGATCAGTTAAAAGGGATTTCCTTTATTTTTCAAGTATATATCCACGTACGTTACGTACGTACGTACGTTAGTATCGATATACGTATATGGTGAATTTAAACGTACTTTCCTGGTTTTAGTAATTTCGAGGACTCGAGCTCGTTGTTTCCTTGTGCGGGACACGGGACACTCGCGGAAGAATTAATTAGCCTGATCGCGCGCGCCGGTGGTGGGCCCGAAATCGTCGTGCGAAAGAAAGAAAGAAAGAGAAAGAGAGTTAGACAGAGAGAGAGAGAGAGAGAGAGAGAGAGAGAGAGAGAGAGAGAGAGAGTAAGGTAACCTCCATGGTGGCTACCGGTTAACAGCGAGCTGTGTAGAACGAGCCACTGGTAATTAGTAGGTACCTACCGATCAGCATCTGCAAGGTGAACGAGCATTACCATGCTTAATGAGCCCTCGACGAGATGAGGAGAGAGAGAGAGAGAGAGAGAGAGAGGAGTGTGGAGAGGAGAGACAAAACCGGACAAAGAGACTTAACAAGAGCGAGAGAGAGAGAGAGAGGTCTGAGAAGAGGATGAAATGAGACACACGCGAATCTCGTACTCGGTGTGCAGGGATTTCACCTCGGCCGTGTTCTATCGCCGTTCGATCGAACTCCGAGTAAACGCGGGTTCTTACGGTGCAATCGAATCGCGCGAAACCCCCGACGCTTCCCTTCCCTTCCCTTCCACCCGATTTCGACCTCCTCTTTTTTTCTTTCCATCTATTGTTAACCCGTTTCGTCACCTTGAACCTCAATATTTGGATCATCGACAGATAACGGATAATAAATTGATAAATTTATTTGTGAGTAACCAAGGTGGTATATGATGATCGTAACGTGTAGTGTATTTCGTCGTACAACGAATTACACTGGCTGGTAATTATTTTTTAAATTGAAGTTGTGACGAGTTTTTGCTTCTCTTTTTGTTTCTTTTTTTTTTTTTTCTGGTACGTGTCTTCATCGACACGCAGCCGTCCGACGAATAAATCTTTATTTATAAATACGATTATAACAAATGTGTATATTATTGTGGAACAAGTAGTTTAACAACGACGCGTAACGAGTGTTTTAGAACGTTTCTTCCATCGGTAAAACGGTCGTCAGATAAATAAACCTATTTAATAAATACACGACCGGATCAAGTACAGGTGTAATAAATTTTTTATTGTACGACAGGTGCTTTGGCGAGTGGTATAACGAGACGTAAAGTGTCCTTCGAAAGGTGTCATCGATATAATTATTACTCGTTCGAATAATTATCGAGGAACAACTATTCTCCTACGACGAACTTTGTACTTGGTCATTTACGTTCCGTAATATTAATATTTTTGATTATTATTTCACGCAAAACAACGAAGATATCGTAGCTTACAGATATCTCTAAAGATCGCGCTTTAACTTCCTGCTCGCGTTTCTTTGGATTGTTTAAAAGAGTTGGTACGACAAAAAAAAAAAAAAATAAAAAATAGAGGAAACAAACAAGAAGAACGAACGAACGAACGAACGAACGAACAAAAGAAAGAAAACACTAGGGAACCCTAAGGGAACACGGTTTCGTGTAGGATTTAAGAGGGTTGGAGATGAGGGGAAAAAAGAAATGGTGCATACAGAAGAACCGGCAGCGAGGAGTCAAAGTATACCATCCACCATCCAGCACCATTCACAACCAGCAACATTATCGGGACTGGTGGCACCACCAAAGTCGGTTGCCTTGGCAGAGAGAGAGAGAGAGAGAGAGAGAGAGAGAGAGAGAGAGATTACGATCTAAGTATCCCCAGAAACAAATGCCGAATGCAACTCTCTCCCATTGCCTGCCGGCCTTTGTCGGCTTCGAGAGTTCTGGCTCGTTGCTGAGAGGTACCAACACCTGCAGGAAGGAATCAGGCCTTCGTGGTCTTGTTGCGAGACCACTGCCGCCACCGCCTCTGCCGCCTCCCTCACCGCCTCCTCCCCCGCCCCTTCATCTCTCTTCGATTATATCGTGTGCAGGCAGGGCTTGTCATAGAAAGATAGTTATTGATTGCTCAATGCAATAAAGCAAACCGATACTATTGAATATTTTTGTTAACCCCGTTAACATGCCGATACATTTGTCGACGTCATCGTTATTATCGATTCAACGACGAAAGTTCAACAAACCGTGAATATCGATCGCTTATAAATCTTACTTATCACGAGCGAACGGAATTTTTCTTTTTCTCCTATCTTTTTCTTTTCTCTCTCTCTCTCTCTTTCCTTTCTTCGTTTCCGAACGAATTTTTGGAATGGCTAAATCGAAATGATGATTCTTACGAGTCTCACCGTCGGATTATCTCGTCGATACACGTGTACATCGATTGTACGTATTTGCATGGTAAAGTTGTGAGATACATTCGACGTGGAAGATCGAACAGGTCTGTTGAAAACGATCGAACGCTAGATACTCGAGGGAAGTTGAACAAATTACGATGGAGTCAAATGTTTGCATTACTTTTCGAGAGATGGGAACACATCCCGAGACGGGTTTGAAATAGTTCCATTATCGATAATATTCACGCGGGACGTTTCAGTCTTAAGTAAGTAAGTAAGTAAGTAACTATCTTGTATCCACTCTCATTGAGAGTACTGGTTAATTTCATAATTCCTTGAGATACGGTTACGAATTAGAGAGGTAAGTATTTTGTCGATTGACTGACTCTACTCGTTCAACCACAAATGACGTTTCGCTTTTATTGAGCCGTCAAACATAAGTGGGTATAGTTGTCGAGCTAAGAAGCGACTCTACTCGACACGACTCTTTTCATAAGAGCTTCCGAGGATGCACGGGGGAGGCGAAAAAAAGAGAAATAAAAAGAAAAAAGAAAAAAGAAAAGAAAGAAAAGGAAAAAAGAGGAGAAGCTGCAGGTGTAACGAAGGGACAACTTCAACGGAGAAGTGGAAAAAACTTTTCTCTATTTTTTCCCTTTTTCTTTTCTTTTCTTCTTCTTTTTTTTTTTTTTTTTTTTAGAGGGGTGTATAACTCGGCCAACTCCCGTCGCGAGCGCATTGTGTCCGTGCGCTCTTCGAGAATTGAAAAAGGGAATGGAGCAGAGAAGAAGAGGGTATTGGAATCATGGGAAAATCGTATCCTTCGTACAAAGGCAAAGGACTACTAGAGAACTACTTAATGAAATCATGTCCAGGACATTTCTCCACGTGGGAGTCAAGTTTCGTGTGTAGCGAGTTCATAACGAAAATTTTCTGGACGATCGAACCCGCCGTGAGAGGTTTTACTCAAAGGACACCAGGTATATACGTATACGTATACGTTGTATACTAGATTCATAGGCTTATAATATATATAATATGTATATATATATATGTATATTTTTTTTTACAAATATATGTTTGTATACATATATATAAAATTCATATATACATTTATTAGTAGTATATATATATACGTATATATATATATATGTGTGTATATGGTTGGACCCAGCGGACAATGGGCGCCCTTCTCGAAGAAAAATCGTTTTTTAACTCGCCACCGAGGATCTCTTCTCCTACCTTATTCGAACGTCGACGAAGCGACGACGTTTATTTCTGGCTTGGTAATTTGTATTTTCTAGCTCGCACCAGGTGGGCGTGGCGGGAAAATTAAATTTTTTCGGCTTCCCGTTTGGATTTATCGGTGACCAAAGCGGATCGTTTGTCATCGTTAAAATAATTCCCTTTTACTGGTAGGTTTCTTTCTTCTACATTTATTCTCTCCCTCTCTCTCTCTCTCTCTCTCTCTATGTATATATATATATATATATATGTCTATCTGTCTGTCTCTTTTTCTCTTTTACAACAGGTACAAACCTCGCGAGGAGATGGAATTCCAACAGTCGAAGATTCCTCGATGCTTTACGACACCTCTCAGGTAAGATCCTGATGTATCTTAGCTTTTTACGAAACGCCTCTTACCATCTTTGTTCCTTCAAAAGATATACCTACAAACGATCTCTCGAAGCAACCGAGAAGGAATTCGAATGGGGACGTTCGAATGATTTTTGCTCTTACAGGTGTGTATATATCTATCTACCACGTCTATTAGATTACCACGGAAGTTTTAGTTCTAGATAGTTAACTCGATCGGTCGTCATCCGAGTTGTCGTTATCGTAGAAACGATACGTATTACCTTCTTCACCATAAAACCACTGTAATTGGTTAGATCGGTCAGATAATTGACCGGAGGCAATAAAATTGCTTCTCTATCGGTCTACTCGCTAATTATGTCGCTAGCGTTACGGCAACTGTTTCTAAACTGTTATATATATATATATATATACCTATCTACCTTCCTACCTATCTACCTGCCTACCTATCTACCTACCTACCTACCTACCTAACTTACTTACACGTTGTCTTGATCGATGACCAACGATTGGGCAAACGTTCGTACGTAATCGTTCCTTCTCGGTCATTAATATCCGATATATACCGCTAATACGATGTCCTAATCTCGATGGGATTTGGACAGGTTGCCGGTAGTTAGCTGTATTACCTTACGAACTAATGAAAATCATTTCTCGATTCGATATATATATATATATATATATATATATATATATATATAATTGCTTTTTATTATAGTTATAATAAACTTAATTTTTATATTTCGACGTGTACGTTTAATTAGGTTGATACAGGTAACTACCTTACTGCTTATACTTACATATATCGAATTAATACAATCGGACATATTGCTTGACGCTAACGGAATAAATTTTATCGATCGATCTAATTAGATATTCATTTAAACGAAAAATTAAATCATTTTCGAAAATCTTAATATTATTCATTTGCGAAACGTTACGATCATAGTCGATTATTATCATTATTCACAAATAAATATATATATATATATATATATATATATATATATATATATATTATATATTATCTCGAATGATTTATCTTAGGACGCGAAATTCAAGTTATATTCGATCCTCGGAAGAACTCGTTCGCGGTTTTAGCAAAGAGCCGTCGGGGTCGTCGGTTGGTCGTAACGAAGAACAATAGCCAACGGCCTAATGCCAATTAGCGTGGTGCATCACTCATTAGGGACCTAACGTCGTTAGACCTCACCTGCGTTAGAACGAGCCACCGACGAGGGGCACTATCTCTCTCTCCTTTTTTCTCTCTCTCTCTCCCTTTCAACTTCTCCTTCTCATCAACCTTCCAAAGTCCTTCGAACTCCTACTTCGTCCACTTCTCCTCTCGCGAGATAAGCGATCTCCATTGTCATTTGTTTGTCTAACTTAGCGGATTAGAGCCAGTCATTCGCGTCAAAGGCTGCCGCCGGTATACACGATCGCTCAAAGATATCTCAGATGAGAATGAGAGAGAGAGAGAGAGAGAGAGAGAGAGAGAGAGAGAGGGTAGATTGAATTCGTTTGTTCGAGCCCACCCTTGAGTATCTCTTTCGAAGGTAGTAATTAATCCCTTCGAACGATATAGGATCGTTCCGTGTTCCCCTTTTCACAAGATTTTCGGTCCCTAACGATGACATCTCACTTATTGTTACTACGATAAGATAATATTGGATTTCATTCGGAAGGATTTGTCAATTTGGTAAGCATGTAAATAATCGCGTATGAATATAAATGATATCTATCTAAGTAATTATACCTAATACGATCATTAGTTGTTAGAAGGAAAATAATATCCGAGACGTTAATTGACTCGGACTATTTCTTACTTTCGAACTTAGTTAAACCGTAGAGATGATCTTCTAACTTCGCTCGTTCGCTCGCTCGCATTCACGAAGCATTCTCGTAACTCGCGTATGGCGAAATACGTGGGTAAATAGATTTGAATGTTGTTTTCATCTCATCCAATCGATTCGTTCGTTCGATAATCATTAATTGAACTAAATAATCCTATTCGTACGAGGTCGTACGATTTCGTTCTGAAGAAACGTTTTTATGGATTTATACGTAAGATAAAAGGATACATATGTATATATATATATATATATATATATATATATATATATATATTTTATTTTTTACTTTTTATTTTTAAGAAACTGGAGACACGACCTTTCGTTCCCCTCCCACCCCCCTTGGACCAATCCAGGACCATACCAGATGAATTTCGAAGTTGATCAAATCAAATTTCGAAGTTATCTACGGTTCGATCGTTATCGAGGGGTGAATCCTCATGAAGGAAGGATTTACGAGGCGTCGTTCGGTAAGAAACGACAAGGGGGCGGTCGTCAGACGTGGAGGCGTGGTGAGTTTCTAATGATAGGATACCGCGAACGCACGTTAATTCACGCCGCCTCTAAATCGTCCTGTTATGTTATCCAAAAAGAATGAGCGTGCTCGCGCGTGTGTGTCTGTCTGTCTGTGTGTGTGTGTGTGAGAGAGAGAGAGAGAGAGAGAGAGAGAGAGAGAGAGAGAGAGAGAGACAAAGATCTCTACGAGATGAACGAGCTGGAAAAGATGCCTTCGAGTTCGCGCTATTTCGCGACGATCGGAGAAACGTATTAGGATTTACGGCCGACGGGATCGTAACTTTTTTCTTCGAACTCGGATAGCCCTCCTCCTCCTCCTCCTCCTCCTCCTCCTCCGTCTAATAAAGGAACACGGAGAAAGAACGCGAGAATAATAGTAATAATAATAATAATAATAATAATAATAATAATAATAATAAAAGACGAAAAAAAAGAAATAAAATAAATAAATAAATGAATAAAGACAT
Organism: Dolichovespula media; assembly: GCA_911387685.1. NCBI lineage: Eukaryota > Metazoa > Arthropoda > Insecta > Hymenoptera > Vespidae > Dolichovespula > Dolichovespula media. The sequence continues at coordinate 7,674,688 of OU426861.1, read as the reverse complement.
AGTTATATAGATACACATATCTATATACATATGCATGTATCTAATAGACATAGATATATATATATATATATACATACATATGTATGTATGAGCTTAACTTACTTAAACATATATAATACGTACGATACGAACATACGTACATAGATAAATACGTACGTACATACATACGTACGTAAGTATAGAAGCGACTAGATAGACTTAGGAGATCAAACTCGTACTCAATGTTCTAAACTCGATCTCATTTTACTAATTACCTTTCCGTGATAGCCCCTTTGCCCCCTCCACTCCCCGACTATCGTTGAATGTTAGTCGACACGATCGACGATGCCTCCGTGAAGTATTCGTTCGGCTTTCTAGGATCTAAGGCCGCCATCTTTCCGCGGGATACGTCGTTTTCCGCGACGTCTCTCTCTCTCTCTCTCTCTCTCTATCTATCTATCTATCTATCTATCTATCTATCTCTTTCTCTCTCTCTCTCTCTCTCTCTCTCTCTCTCTTTTGCTCATCCCGTCGTGCCGCATCGTAGGTACTTTTTCTTCGAATTCAAATGTGCCGCGATCCTCTCGATGGTAAAGGAAGAGAGAGAGAGAGAGAGAGAGAGAGAGAGAGAGAGAGAGAGAGAGAGAGAGAGAGAGAGAGAAAGGTCCACAGGTTCCATATAGAAATAAAGAAAGAGAGAATGAGAAGGTAGTCAAAGAGAAAGAGAGAGATGGATAGAGCAGAAGAAGAAGAAGAAGAAGAAGAAGAAGATAGCCGGTCTCTCGCAAGAGCGAGAGCACGGTTACACGGCGTTACTCGTAAATACGTTGCTCCGAAAGCATCACGGCCGATACAAAGAGGCCACGACGTCTCAATCCAAGCTCTCCTTGGAGGGTCCGCGTGGTACGTAGTTACACGTTCCCTCTTTCTCCCTCTTACTCTTTCTCTTTCTCTTTCTCTTCCACGGAATCTCCGTTGGTTACGTTCGTTCGTTCGTTCGTTCGTTCGTTCTTTCGTTCGTTCGTTCGTTCGTTCGTTCGTTCGTTCGTTCGTTGGTTAGTTCGACGTCCAGATCGCAGCCCCCTTTCGCGAACGTCCTGCACGCTTTCGCGAAAGGGGTACCACACACCGGGCCTCACAGATCACCCCGCTATCTCATCGAGCAGATCTCTCTCTTCTTCAGTTCGCTATACACATACACACACATGTCGATACACAATGTACGTGTGTGTGTGTGTGTGTCCGTCTCTTTCTCTCTTTTTCTCTCTTTATTTCTTCCTCTTTCTATCTATCTCTATCTCTATCCATCTCTCTCTCTCTCTCTCTCTCTCTCTCTCTCTCTCTCTCTCTCTCTGTCCCTATGATAGAAAGAGAAAAAGAGGGTGGCTTTTTCTCCTCCCCCACCTCTCCCATCTTTCTCTCTCTCTCTCTCTCTCTCTCTCTCTCTACTATTCTCTCCACTTCCATCCCTCTCTTCTCCTCTCGTTTCCCTTCCTATCCTTCCTCTACCTTCCATTCTACGCGAGAGGCATAATACTTGTCGGTCGTACTCGATGCTTCTCCTACTACTAGCTTCGATCCTTTTCTTTTGTCTCTCTCTCTCTCTCTCTCTCTCTCTCTCTTTCCTTAACTTCGTCCTTCCTTCGTCCCTCCATCGAACGAGACGCCATCTTGCTGGTTCTGATGTAGATGCTGGTGCCGTGCTGTTGCCGTTGCCGTTGCTGTTGCTGTTGCTGTTGCTGTTGCCGTTGCCGTTGCTCCACGCGTCGTAGAAAATTTATATTTTGCCCGTTCGAATTTATTAGGGATGGATGAATGCCTAAGGCCTTGCCGTCGTCGATACTGACGCGTCCCTTTTTCTATTTTATATATATATATATATATATATATATATATATCCTTTAAAAAAAAAAGAATAGTATTATTTCAATTAAAATATCTCAATTGAAATCTTTCAATCTAATTACATTACAAAACGACTTTCAATTAAAATATCGTTACATCATAAAATGTTGAAAGATTAAATGTTGAGATTGTTAAGTATTAAGATTGATAAATAGATGAATCGGTTTGGTATGTACGTATGTATGTATGTATGTATGTATGAATTTAATTGTACGTACGTATGTATGTATGTATGTATGTATGTATTTCTGTATGTATGAATTGGAGTAGAGAAGTAAAAGGAAAGAAATGTTCAAACTCGAATTCCTCTTTGCTCCTTTGAGAGATGTTTGTAAAAAGTGTTCGGCAACGTCGTTATCAGGATTTATATACCGTCGAATACGATTCGTATCGGTGAGGCACTTAACAAACGCCGATGATCGCCCGTTAAAAGACTCAGAAGCGTTATAAAAGCAAATTCTCTCTCTCTCTCTTTCTCTTTCTCGGTAGCCGCTAATAAACGCCCGGGAGTATCGTTCTCGCGTGTAACCGTCATAAATAATCAATCTGTTCTCGCCCTTTTAACAAGCCCTTCAACTTCTCTCTCTCTCTCTCTCTCTCTCTCTCTCTCTCTCTCTCTCTCTCTCTCTCTTACTCTTTTTCTTCTATACGATATTCACTGAGCTTTAACGAGGAAAAAGATGAACGCAAAAGTTTTCTCTTTACATTCGACGTAACGTGTTTATTCCGTAAATAAATATTAAGATCGCGCGAGTAAGAGAGAAGGAGATGGAACGATTCCCTCCCTCCCTCCCTCCCTCCCCGACCCATCCCCCCCGCTGCCCCCTACCCAGATAAATCTGAGGTCAATAAATAATCTCCCTTCTATTTGTATAATCGTTGCCGTTTAGCGGGCTCCGAACGTTCCCCATAACGAAGATCTCCGCGAGGATAAGCTTCTCGCGATTCTGTGAGAGTCGACCGATCGATGCTCATTGCTTTTAATCGTTGCCAGTGAGCGTGCATGGGTACCCTTTATACGCTCTATACGTTATTTCCTCGCCGACCAAGTAGTTACGTTTGTTTTCCCATTGAATTAAACGCAGTTCTATTCTCGGAATATATATATATATATATATATATCGGAATATAATATATATATATATATATATATATATATATATATATATATATATATATATTGATAATTATTGATTATGTGTGTGTGTGTGTGTGTGTGTGTGCGCATAGATATATTTTCTTCCAACATGATTTAAATATAGAAATGTTTTTATCGATCTTTAATTTTTTTTGTGTTTTTAAAAGATAAATAGATAGATAGATAGATAGATAGATAGATAGATAGATAGATAGATAGATAGATAGAGATAGGGAGATAGAGAAGAGAGAGAGAGAGAGAGAGAGAGAGAGAGAGAGAATGAACGTGTCGTCGTTATTTTAAGAGCTTAAAATTTCTTTTACTGTTTCAAACGATCAGGATGTGCCATAATTCGTGCGTGCGTTAGAGCGTGAAGGTCCGAAGCATTAAATATTTCTCTCTGTGTTAATACGTGAATAAGTGCGTGCGTGCTCTCGCGTGCGCGCGCGCCTGTTTCTTATCGTAACTATACCAATATACGTGTATCGGGGTAGTTTCGCACTAAACGGTAGCCAACTCTCGGCTAATAATTATTTTATCGATGTCATTAAAGGCAAAGGAAAAGAAGGATAGCAGCCCTCCGGTTTGCCGTCTACGTGGTGTATAATTACTTCATTTCCAACGATCCTCGAGTGGTGGTGATGATGGTGGTCGGGGTAAGGAGGGAGGGAGGGAGGGAGGGAGGGAGGGAGAAATGGAGGGAAGTATCTCCCACTTTTTCGACGGGCCTCCGGACGGCGAACCGATGAAGATTAAGTCTTATTAGAGGACTTAGTTTATTCTTATTCTTGAACGTGGCGTTTGCTGGGTTTAAACGTTTCTGCGCTCATTAAATAAGAAACCGGGCTTGTATCTCTCTCTCTCTTATTTTCAGTTCAGAAAATATCTTGGAATCAACGTGCTATCGAAACATAGACGTAGAAACGAAAATTGCATCTGATTCGATTCGATTCGATTCGATCCGATCCGACCCGATCCGATCCGATTCGATTCGAATCGAATTTATGTGTCGATTGGGTCAGTACATTGGCTCGAAAGGGATAGTAATAGGATCGTTCGTGCCAAACTAATTGGAGATGTTAAACGAGGTATGCGTGAAGGGAACGTGGATAGTGTGTTGTGGTGTATGACGGGCGAGGGAGGGTGGGAGGGAGAAGGGGGAAAGGAATTAGACGACAGATAAAGAGTCGGAAAAATCATTCGCTTGAGTTAACGAAAAACAGGAAGGAGGGGGGAGGGAGTAAAGCGTGGTGATACTTGTCTTTTCTTTTTACGCGAGCTTTTTTCATAATTTCTTTTTCCAACGAATTACTTCGTTGACGATTCCTCGATTCTTTTCTTCCCTTTTTGTTTTTTCGTTGTTTCTTTTTATTTCTTTCTTTTTTTTTTTTTGTTTATGGGGACATCTTCGTGCCCGTGTCTTTTTCTTTTTTTTTTTTTTGTTTGCATTTTATTCGACGTAACGAAACAATTTCCATGCTTTCATAAATTTCATTATAATGCGATGACGGTCGGCGTTTGGTATCGTTACAAATCCCGGACAAAAGTCGATTAGAATTCGATATATATATATATATATATATATATATATATATCGTTCGCAAAGATCCGAAAAGGATTAGAGATGGTGATACGTGGTCCATTGGAAGAGAAAGAGAGACCCACGGATAAAAGGAAAAGGGTAGCACTAGACGTCTTTGTCCCTAGGGTCTCCCTCGAAGAATTCGAGGCTGCTACTATCCAGACGGGGTATGGTAATGCAGAATGTCATTTGTTAATTTAAATATCACGATAATTCAGTCTGGTTCTCTCTCTCTCTCTCTCTCTCTCTCTCTCTTTCTCTTCTATTCACAGTGTCCTTCCTGTACTGTGTGTCTACCACAACGTATAGAACCTGCACCCACACTCTTCACCTCTCTCTTTCTCTCTCTCACCAACCTTTTGTTTCGAAAAGTCTTCGTGGATGCCACGAACGGGTTGCACCCGTACGAGCCGCCGGCTTTAAAATTTCAAATTAGCTTCAATCGCATTTCCTACGTGCCGGCACTATCGTTCACTCCGACTCCCTGGTCGACGTCGTCGTCGTCGTCGTCGTCGTCGTCGTCGTCGTCGTCGATGTCGTCGTCCTCATCGTCCTCGTCGTCCTCGTCGTCTTCGTCGTTGTCGTTCTCGTCGTTTGCGAGAACGATGCAATTGAGTACCAGTTAATGTTCCTTGCGCATCTTCTATCCGGTCACTCTTACGAGGAACAACATTGGCGTAACCTTTAAAATTGTTCCCATCCAATGATTCTCATTCGTAATTATACATACAATTTTGCGTTGGTTCGTTAAATAATTAACAAAAAACATACATTTTTACGATCATATATATATATATATATATATATATGTATGTATGTATATGTATATATCTCAGGATGACAAATACGACAGAGTAGAAAATACTTTAACGTAACGACAAAAGTCAGAATGAACGAGTGAGAGAGAGAGAGAGAGAGAGAGAGAGAGAATAAGGAGTTCCGTATTAAGAAGGGTGGTGGTACGACCTCGACGATTGAACCCGGCATGAGCCGGCAAAGCATAATGGCTACCAAGAAAGAAAAAGTGGGTCTCCCAAAAAAGTCTTAAACGCGAGAGCAAACACAATTAGAGGTAGAGCCGGAAGGGGCTCCTTCTTATTCTTCTTCTTTTTATTCTTTTCCCTTTCCTCCTTTTCTTCTTCTTCTTCTTCTTCCTTCTTTGTTCTTCTTCTTTCTTCTTCTTCTTCTTCTTCTTTTTTTTTTTTTCCACCAGCTGAATTCATAGGTGAAATCGAAGAAACCAAGGATTTCCTCGATCATTTTTAGGAGACTCCGTGAAGGTAGAGACGAAGGAGATTGAGAAGGATGAAAAGGATGAAAAGGAGGAGGAGGAGGAGGAGGAGGAAAAGGAAGAGAAGAACGAAGGAAGAGGAAAGAGAAGAGGACTCAATCCTGAACGGCAAACGGCGGTATATAAGCAAGCAAGGAGGAAGGAGACGGTAATAGCCAATCACGCGGCGAACGCAAAAACCTTGACGAGGAGCCTCGTAAAGCTCGTTGATGTTGTCTCTCTCTCTCTCTCTCTCTCTCTCTCTCTCTCTCTCCCTCTCTCTCTGTTTCATTCTCTTTCATTCTCTTTCCTTTCCAGTTTGCTGTCCTCTTCGAACGAAAGAAGGAGAAGAAAGGAGACGAAGAAGAAGAAGAAGAAAGATAGAAAGAGACAGAGAGAGAGAGAGAGAGAGAGAGAGAGAGAGAAAGAGAAGCGAGATACTCTCTCTCACTCTTTCTCGCGTCGCCCACGAGTAGAGAAGATATTAATTAGAATAATTGCTGCTAACAGGCTCGTTAGCGTTGGACTGAGATAGCAAACGAGCGCGCCTCGAACGCGAAAATAAAATGAGACGGTGCTCTTTCTCCGTCTAAGAGCAAAACCACGGCACTGTTGTATGTAAGTTACTCTCTCTCTCTCTCTCTCTATCTTCCTTAGGATATCGAGAACAAGAGAGAGAGAGAGAGAGAGAGAGAGAGAAAGGTTGAAGGGAGAAGAAAAAGAAGAAGAAGCGCGGTCTCTCTTGCTATTCCTCTTGCTAAAGGAGAAGTACCTCAATCAGGCTCGACCATCGTCATTTGCATATTTCTCTCGGACGTTGGAATCCCCTCTCCTATTCTCTCTCTCTCTCTCTCTCTCTCTCTCTCTCTCTCTCTCTCTTTCTGTCTCTTTTCCTACCCTCCCCTCTTCGTAGATGATCCCTTCTATGGGACGACTCCCTCGTATGGGTCCATTCTCCGAGCATCGATTTTATTGAATTTATTAACACGTCGTGTATCCAATGAAATTCCCATAAAAGAACGTATGTGACGTGAAAAGAAAAGAATAGAAAAGAAAAGAAAAGGAAAGAAAAAAAAACCAAATAAAAAAAGAGAGAAGAAAAGACGTCAATCATACCTAGAAAAATCGATTACTAATCGTCGGTTGGTTGTTCGAACGCTTATCGCGTACGTGTAAAATATTGCAGATGATTTTCGATAGTACGCAAAATCGTATCGTAATCAAATTTTTTAACGTTTCGAGGGTTCGACGATTTGAATTAACAACGAACGGAAGAGAGGATGCATCCGATGAATTCGATGATTATCAATAATTCGCGAATTTATTTATTTTTTTCTCTCCGTCGTGGCACACGAAAGAGTCGTCGGATCTTTTCGTTTACGTTTTCCTTTTCTCTCTCTCTCTCTCTTTTTTTTTTTTTTTATCTTTCTTTTAACATTTTCGCTCGCGAAACGAAAAAACATCTTTTGAGGATGTAGCAAACGAGCTCGTCAAAGTGCACGTTGCACCCTCACCTATGCTCGATCCTCTCGTCGTGTGACGAGAGAAAACGTATCAACGACCTGCTTCTCTCTTCTATCGATCTCTCTCTCTCTCTCTCTCTCTCTCTCTCTCTCTTCTATCGATCTTTCTCTTTCTCTATCTCTCTCGCTCGCTCTCGCTCGCTTGTTTTCTCGTAGTACGCGGTTCTGATTTTTTAAGGATGCGAACCAGGAGAAAAGGGATAGAGAGAGAGAGAGAGAGAGTAGGTAACAGGAGTTGGTGGTTGGTCGAGTAGCAATTCCATCTTTATTCCACGGCCGGGGCCCGTCTCCTAATCAATTCCAATTAGAGAGCGGAATATTTGCGGGCAGGCAGAGCCCATGGAGGGACTATTAGCAGTCTCTCTTACTACCGAGAGGACTCGTTGGCCGTAAATCAAGCACCGGCCCATACACAGACTGTATCTCGTATGGAGGGACAAGGAAGTTGGGGCGGTAGAACGATTGGGAGGGTAAGAGGGAAGGAGGGAGGGTGGGAGGGCTGGAAAGGAGGTTGAAGTGAGTTAGAAGGAGAAAGAAAGGAGAGAGAGCGAGAGAGAGTGAGAGATATCATTGGTGCGTGTATGCGTGTTTGTGAGAGACACCAGAACGTCGTGGTGGAAGGATGAAAGAGAAAGAAAGAAAGAAAGAAAGAAAGGAAGGAAGAAACAGAGAGAGAGAGAGAGAGAGAGAGAGTGAGAGAGGAAGGAGGGTCCAGAGCACGGAGGCTGGAGGATCTCCGACTAACGAAGCGAACATAACTCGGCCGATACAACTCAATACGCGATCCTCGGTGACAGTCGGTAAAACAGAGTATTTCTAATTGGCTGGACGGGACGCATGCTGATTAGGCTTTTCTTTTAGCCTCCATGTGAGATCGAAACTCCGTAGGCAGGCTTCGTTCTGCTGCTGTCCGTAGAGCTGTTGCCGTTGCTGCTGCAGTTGCAGTTGCTTTTGCCGTTGCCGTTGCCGTTGCCGTTGCCGCTGCAACCAGCGGGACCACGGTGGCCTCGACGAAGAAACACGTTGATTGGACACGTGGGGCATGCCGTTGTTACACGCACCGGCCAGATACCACGCCTCATTGACCTGCTCGTTGCGTATCCATTCTCTCTCTCTCTCTCTCTCTCTCTCTCTCTCTCTCTATCTCTCTCCTATTCACTAAATTATCAGACTATCGGCTCATCGTTAATATAGTAATTATACGAATGCGATTATCAATCTGTTCGGCGACGACGACAGTATAGTTTGCGATCTCTGTTAACTGCGAGTCTCTACCCCCCTCCATCCCGCTCCACCCATCGAATCGTATTAGTATCGGCTGGTCTAAAAATCAATCGAATCGATCTATATTAGAATCGAAAATCGAGACGGACACCTCGTGGCAAAACGAGGAGGGAGTTTTGCCGACCGTAAAATCTCGGCAGCAGAGACGACAACGTTCTCGAACCGAGATACCGAGGGAGCACCTGACCCCCACCCCACTACACCTCCCCTCCTCTCCACCGTTTTCACGTGGGCCCACCGGGAATCGTCGATAGGATCGGATCGATGCCCGATTTCGAAGTATCCGGGACACGCTATGCCCTTCGCCAAAATCTTCTCTCCTATCCAATGGCGGAGTAGAGTAGTCCCCAATAAGGTTTATAACGTTCCCGCCGTTCCAGGCTTACAATGGTCGTCGTTATTCAAATACCAGCCTTCCCAGTTCGCATTTTATTCCTTCACCGGGGTCTCCAGTTACGTCTTGAAAGAATGGACGGGGTTTGGCGACTACGACGAGTTGGTGGACTACGACTACGACGACGACGACGACTACGACGACGACGACGACGACGACGACGACGACGACGACGGTAGATCGTGCTTCGAGATTTCGAGGGAATTCGGCATACGAGCGGCATACGAGTGAAAAAGAGAGACAGAGGGAGAGAGAGAGAGAGAGAGAGAGAGGGAGAGGGAGAGGGAAAGAAGAGAGATACCACGTGGCCGTGGACTCTTGGCTAGTAAGGGGACCGTGCGGCGAAATTTAAAATTCTAATCTTATGATTTGTGGCGGTCGGTACGTACTTCTGACGTCGACTGTACCAGGAACGACTCTATTAGCCGGACTTTGCTCAAAGCCGCCCCCAGAACGGCTCTCCTTCTCATTCGAGACGGTGTAGAAAGGGAAGAGAGAGAGAGAGAGAGAGAGAGAGAGAGAGAGAGAGAGAGAAATAAAGAGAGAAGGGAACTGAACTACCCCCTGCATAGGATGTTTGTTTTTCTTGTTAATGATACGGCATGATCCCTTATCGAGAAGTCACTAATCCCCTACTCCGTCAAAAATATCATTCCGTTTGATCTTATCTCACGTGGGAAACGAATATTCTGACGTTTCAGAAGAAACGTCCACTCGGAGAACGGACGGAAGTATTTTTCTTTCCTTCTTTTCTTTTCTTTTCTTTTCTTTTCTTTTCTTTCCTTTTTTCCCCCCGTAATATCCGTAAGGACCATAATATTCGATCAATTCGGCTTCATCGATCTGCGTATATCTCACGAAATAAAACTCATCATTTTTTTTTTTTTTACGCATTTCATCCACGTCACTCGAAATATATTCGACGCATTTCAACCGATTTCTTGTATATACGTAAAAACAAAAAACCAAAAAAAAAGAAAGAAAAAAAGGAAAAAAAAAAGAAATACAAACAAGCCTCAGAAGAAACGTAACTTCGAATGTCGGGGGGTCATGATGAAAGCGCTTATCGAATTTTTTCTTAAAGATTACCCATTGAAAATTACGTTATTGAAACGCAAATCGTCGGAATTGCGTTTGTTAAAGTATCAATTAGGATTAAATTTTTAGCGTGAATTTTGTATTTCTTTTTTCGTTTTTTTTGTTTTTTTTTTTTTTTATTTTTATAGACAACGAACGGGACGTACATGCGCACGCATGCGTGTACGCGCGTTTCTGCGTCAAATGAGTTATAAGTACGGCGAAGAAAGAAAGAGAGAAAAAGAGAGAGAGAGAAGGAGAGAGAGAGAGAGAGAGAGAGAGAGAGAGATATGAGAAGAGGTACGTGAGACGTTCTTGCCAATTTAAATACATATTGTTAGACCCGCTTTAATTAAGGCTACTTAATTTTCTTCTCGAGGGCCCGCGCCAATGCTTCTCGTAATTAGTACGGCCGCGTACGCGACCGGTCGGCTCTCTTCTTCTTCTTCTTCTTCGTGGCCTCGTCTCGTTTCCTTCGCTCTCTTTTTTCTCTTTCCCTCCCTCCCTCTCTCTCTCTCTCTCTCTCTCTCTCTCTCTCTCCGTGTTTCTCATTTTTGTCTTATTTTTCCTCTTTCTTATTCACCGCATTATCCCCACTATTTCTTTCCTTTTCTATCTTTCTTTTATTCTCCCTCTTTCTCTCTTTTTCTCTTTCACTTTGCTCGTTCGAAATGAGGATCGTCGGGGGTGGTGGGGAATAGGGTGGGTGGGAGATAGAGAGGTAGAGAGAGAGAGAGAGAGAGAGAGAGAGAGAGAGGAGGGTGGGGTGAATCAACGAGTCATTCTTACTTTGCACTTTTAGCTCGTCTTTATGCCCGAGCTCGGAATTCCATCCCTTTTCGTTTGTCTCGAATGGTGGACGGAAAGAATGAACGAGAGAGACAGAGACTGAGAGTGATAGACAGATAGAAAGAGAGAGAGAGAGAGAGAGAGAGAGAGAGAGAAAATGATTCGTGGAACGAGCAAATCGATGGTGCACATTGGACTAACTCGAGTAACCAATTGCAGTACTCTAATAAAAATAATAATCGATATATATATCCCGGTCGTTATAAGCTAACGATCTGTTGTAATCGAGTATACTTTAAAAAACAAAAAAAAATGATGTAAATATAATCAGCACGAGCGTTACAATTTTAACGTTTCTCTTTTACCTTATTTTCCTTTTCTTTTCTCTTCTCTTCTTTTCTCTTCTCTTCTCTTCCTCACTTTTGTTTGTTATCTCTTTTCCACACTATCGCAAGTTTATCGCATACGTTCGTGAATATTATGTTTGTATGTTTTAAATTTTATTCGATTTTATTAATCTCCATTTAATCTTTCATTTTGTGATATTAAACGTCAGATGATCGTAGATGCGTAAATATCAATTAGAAATGGTACAAGAATGAAACTGTGAAAGAAAAAGAAGAGAAAAGAAAAAAGAATCGTCCACCATCGAAATTCCTCTGATCGTCGTTCTAATTCGTGACCGTGGACTTGGCACGTTCGTTGTTCGAAAATGGCCTTTGCGAACGACTTAATGAATCTGGACGACTACCAATGTATTCTCAAGTGCGTCCGTCCGTTCGTCGCTTTATAATTCATTGTCACATTGAGAGTGTGAACGAGAGTGGAAACGGAAAAGGCATCTCAGGACGAATGAAGGAAGAGCGTCGAAGTAAAGTAGTATAATTTACGATGCTCGTGTTAAGAAAAAAAAAAAAAAAAAAAAAAGAAAAGAAAATTCAGGAGAAAAATCCAAAAAAGAAAATAACAAATAAATGGGAATAAAGGAAAGAAAAAAAAAATAGCCGTATAATACGCATAAAAAAATTATAGGGAACAAAATTTATTCCCATTCGAAGAGTCCCGAAAAGTTGGAAGAACTCTTTTTTGAACATTGAGAGCGACGAAAAAAAGAGCATAAAAAAAATGTACGTGTAAATAATAATAAAAAAAAAAAAAAAGAAAATCTTGTCATTCGTATAAATAAACAAATATCTTGGCGAATATTATCGGCCAATCGAGGTTCAAACGAGATATTTTTCAGATCGGTATTATGGCTCACGCCAAAAATAACCATTCGGCGAATAACACGACGATAACAATGGCTCGTCGATTGGCTAGAGACGACGACGGTGGTTGCGGGTGTCATGTTCAATTTCTGTTACATATACATACATACATACATAGATACATATAACGATATATACATACAATAAATACATAGACGACAACGTAAAGAGACAAAAAAAAAAAAAACCCTGGACGCGTACACGCGCATATAACTATATGCGTTTCATTGACACCCCCCTCGACACGTTTGACATTGCAGAGGTTGTGCCTGTCCTTTTTCGTTTGTGATCCTTTCACGCATCCCTATGGCATATGTCTCTTCGATCCTTTTTACCCTCTACCACCGTCGCGCCCCGTCCCACCCTTTTCAACATCCAATCCGGCACCCTCATAATCGAGACACCATATCGCGTGCGTACGCGCGTGCTATGGCGAGTTACCCCAGGTCCCCCGAGGGGGATTTAAAGTGGCCTACGAAGTTAATCCGCAGTTAAGGCCTTCTGTAAACACATCGAATCTGAAAGCAAAAGTCGGATTGTTATACGAGAGCCCATCGACTTTTGTACGACGATGAATGCATGTAATCTCGTAAAAATGTCAGATTTCAAAATCGTTTCAGAGAGAGAGAGAGAGAGAGAGAGAGAGAGAGAGAGTGGGCGCTACGTACCATGTTTGACTTTCGCACAGTAAAAATTATTGACGATGATCGTACGACGAAAGAGAAAAAAATAATACCTTAGTTATGAGAAGAGAAAAAAAAAAAATATATATATATATATATATATATATATATACATGTATTATTTCGTACAAGAGTATCGTATACGAGTATACAAAAAAGATAAAATAAAAATTATATACACACACACATATATATATATATATATATATATATATTAATATAAACGAAAAAAAATTTGTACAAATGTAAAAGAACCGAATGAATGGATTATAAAAATCACAAACTATCGTTTAATCTAATATCATTGTAAATTAATTGTAATTATTATTTCATTGTTAGAAACATGTTGGATATATATGAAGTAATATTTTCTTCGTTCTTAATCGATGTCGTTCGATTAATTAAAGTACATCGAATAAGTTTCATATAAACGGATCTGAAAGATTTCGAATGTACCGATCGATGATCGCGATATTACGGGAAATTTTCGAGGTACGATCGGAGAATGAATTCTCGATTATCCACGACTTATTAGCATATAATATCCTCCGCTCGCTTTATCCCTTCTAATGCGTTCAGAAATTAATAATCGTCACGCATATACAACCCACGACACACGTATAAAGTATCTCGTATATATTCGATGAACAGACATGTATTACATGA
>OU426861.1:7648630-7656130 GCA_911387685.1 Dolichovespula media | reverse complement strand
TAAATGTTTTTTTTTTTTTTTTTTTTTTTATAGACGCGAACGAAATTACGTAACTAGATATATTATAGTACACCATGTATATGTAGTATATATATATATATATATATATATATATATATAAATATATACACATATTTGTACATGCAACGGTCGAGTTGGTTAGCTTCCGCTTCTCATCTCGCCTTCTTTTCCATTCATACGAGATCAAGCAGAGATGTCGAGCAAAGAGCATCGTTAGAGAAGTATCTTCGTGGGAGATAGCGAGACGGAGTAACAGAGAGAGAAAGAGAGAGAGAAAGAGAGAGAGAGAGAGAGAGAGAGAGAGAGAGAAGAATAAACGGAGTTCGAAGAACTAGAGGGGAGGTTTGCATAAAAGGAGCGTTTCGAGGTGGTTTCGGAATTCATCGCGCGAAAAGTGCACCGAGTAATTAACCGAGTTCTCTCTCTCTTTCTCTCTCTCTCTCTCTCTCTCTCTCTCTCTCTTTCTCTCTCTTTCTCTCTTCTGTTTTTACTCGTGCCTTCCGTTTTTCGATAGGCTCGAGATAAAAGTCGACTCGCTCGACTCGCTTCTTATCGTCTCGTCGTCGTCGTCTCTCTCTCTCTCTCTCTCTCTCTCTCTCTCTCTCTCTTTCTTCGTCTTTTCCCTCCTCTTTCCTTTTCCCTCTCCCTTTCTTGATTTGCACGAAACTACCGAATGCCGCGCGTAATCGAGTCATTTTTTATTTATTTATTCAAGTTTTTTTTCGGTTGCATTCGCATGGTGCTACCGATGGAGTATTCGTTCTCTCTCTCTCTCTCTCTCTCTCTCTCTCTCTCTCTCTCTCTCACACACAGTCTATCCTCGCACCTTCATTAATAACGCCGTTCCGCTAAATTAGCGAGTAATTAATGCGTCGCAGGGAAAGAAAGGTCCGATAACGAGTCGAGCTTAATTCGAGATCAAGCCTTTGTCTCGTATCTTCTCTCTCTCTCTCTCTCTCTCTCTCTCTCTCTTTTCTTGATAGTTTATCTCTCATTTTTATTTATCATTCTCTTATTCTCCGCCCTTGTCTCTCTCTCTCTCTTTTTTTCCTCTTTTCTCGTCTTTTCTTTTCACTCTTATTTTTTATTTTTTTATTTTTTTTTACGGTAAGATCCTCATCGCTCAAGATATTTCTTATTTCCTGCCCCATTTCACTCGAGAAATCTTCATATCTTTCTCTTACGCTTTTGTTCCTTTTTATTTTTTTTTTATTTATTTTTTTACTTGTGAAATGTTATATGTTATATTTCGATAATCGTGTTTTCGATAGGCGACCGTATTTTTTTGGCTTTCCTTTGCTCCCTTTTTCTTCGTTCTTTTTCTTTTTTTCTTTTTTTACGAGAGAAAGGAAATAAAAAACGATAGTTTCTATTGTCGTCATCATCATTATCGTCATCGTCATCATCGTCATCGTTATTAATTTATGATTCGATCGAAATTGAATGGAACGATCATCCGATATTTTTTATTTTCTTCGCGTTATTATCGAATTATCGAATTAGGGATTCATCCATTTCCCCTCCCCCCTATAACGTTTCGAAAGTCAATCGATAGAGCGGGCATTAGAATATATCCGCGTAAAACGTAAAGATGGTTATTAACGTAAAAGCGTAAATAATACTTATGGTAATACCGGACGATGATGGCGATGATAAACGTAAGATTTGATTAATTTTCTTAGCCGCTTTGTGGGCGCATTATTCGAGTTATCTGAATACTTGCCAGATATTATCGTGGCGTTATTAAAATGTCAGAAATTATTGAGAACAGGGAAATGAGGTAATAAAGTTTCTTATGCCGTACGGCCATGCTAACGAATGCTAACGGACGTAATAATGAGCGTCTCGTTTAATTCTCCTCGCAAAATGCAACATTTTAAGTAGGTATATCTTAAATGTCGACCGTCGAGAGTAATAGATTGATAGATAAATAGAGACAGAGACATAGACATAGACAGAGATAGAGAGACAGAGAGATAGAAAAAGAGAGAGAGAGAGAGAAAGCTGTATTTTATTTTACTTACTTTTTCTTTCCTTCACTTATTTCTAACGCGACTTTCAAGATCGTCAGTACTTTACGTACATAATACGTAAATATATGCGTGTGTTTGTATGTTTGTTTGCGTGCATACAAATGTGTGCGTTGTAATATATATGTATATATATATATATATATACATATGTGTGTGTGTGTGTGTGTGTGTGTGTGCTTGTGTGTGTAGTTACACATGTATGTAAATTCGTGGAACGTTAGGCCGGCAGATATGATTCCATTTACTTTAAGACGCGATTCCGTTATGGAAAGTACCACTGCGGCTACTTAATAAAGCGAAGATAGGTTATTACGATTGGCGGACGAGCGGTTAAAAGCCGAGATAACGCGCGATCGCGTTTCTCAATTTCAAGCGAGTCCCTCAATTTACATTCCTCCCGTTCACTTCGCGGATCGCACGCGGTTCGAACGTACGCGAGAACGCGATTTGTCGACAGATATTCTCTCTCTCTCTCTCTCTCTCTCTCTCTCTCTCTCTCTCTCTCTCTTTTCTTTTCTTTAATCTTTTTCTTTTTTCCGTTCTTTTTTTCTACTTCTGGTTCTTTTTTTTTTTTTTTCTCCAACTATTATCTCAACATTTTTTGTTCTTTTTTGTTCTTTTTTTTTTTCCTCCTTCCTCGGATACAAATCGTCTTCCTCGAAGAGACGTTCTCTATTCGCACGCGATAGTGGCGTTTTTTGTCTTTTAATTTTTTCTTTCGCTTCTTTTTTCTCTCGCTTTCCCGTTCACGACGAGTAAATCATCTTCGTTCGAGACGACGAAATTCGTTTTCTGTGGGAGCAAGAAGAGAAAAAAAGAAAAAAAAAAAAAATTAAAGAAGGAGGGAAGAAAAAAGAGAAGAAGGTTATCGTCGCCGTTGATATCATCTAATAACGAAAGTTAACCGGGCCGAACGGTGATACTCGTTTTACCCCGAAAAACGGCAGTTAATCAAATCAAAAAATGATTGTAATAATCGTAATCGTTATTTTGAAATTATCTTTGCATCCTATCTGGTTTACTTCTTCGCTCCAATAAACGAGGAGCAGAAGATACGAGAGCAAGAGGATCTATAGAGAGCGAAAAAGATAGAAAGGGAAAGAGAGAGAGAGAGAGAGAGAGAGAGAGAGAGAGAGAGAGAGAAGGAGAGAAAAGAAGAAGAAGAAGAAGTAGAGGAGGAGGAGGAGGAGGAGGAGAGGAAGGAGGAAAGAAAGTCTTGTCGAGGGCACCGTAGCGTGGTCCGAGTGCCGAGTGCGTTAATTAGCGGGATGCTCACGCGAGCGGGCAATTAAAACGACATCTTCATTATTAGTCGCGTATATGTGCACACACACACACACACACACACACACACACATATATGTACAAACGTACTAATATATTTACAAGTATGTATAAGTGGAAAAAAGAGAGATTATGTATGTGTGTGTGTGTGTTTTTGCACACATCGAAACCGAATAATACTATAGGTCCTCTGCTACTGCAGTTTACATTTGAGTTGGAAAGAGACGAGGCAGAAAGATAGAGAGAGAGAGAGAGAGAGAGAGAGAGAGAGAAAGAGAGAGAGAGAAAGTTGTCTATAAACAGGAGGAGCAAGTAAAGACGACGTGCTATGCTGGCTCGTTACCCATCCTTTTATCACGATCTTAAGAGTTTAAGACCTTGTGTATTACTTAACGCCCGTTACGATATCGGTCGAGAAGCGAAATCGTCTCTGTCTTATTCAGAGAGAAACAGGGAAAGAGAAATAGATGAAGAAAAATGAAAGGAAAACAAATTTCTTGATGGCAAGTGTTTTTTTTCTCTCTCTTTCTTCCTTTCTTTTTCTTCTTTTTTTTCCCTTTCTTTTTCTTTCTTTTTTTTTTTTTCAAGATCGATCGATTTTTTCTTCGATAAAGATCGCGTCCGGCCAACGATCCTTTTCCCGTTTTTCTTCGACGTGTCAAATTTGAAAAATTCAACGCAATCCCCGATAGCGAGTAATAACGAGTTGTTCTTGATATCTCGAGTAAGCCGATTAAACACTTGGGGAATCGTCGAGATTAAATCTGCCGAAGGAGGTTACATATCTCGCGTTCGAGAATTTACGATCGTATCTGATCGAGATTATTATAATCAAGTTGATAAAAGAGTTTCGTGGAGGTTAACTCGCATTTATGATTGCGTCGTTGAATTATTAGATGATTTTTCTTTTTATTTATTTTTTTTCCTTTTTTAATGAAGACATTGATATGGTTATGTATATAGATACACACGTACACACACACACACACACACACACACACACACACATCATCTTGTAACTTCATAATGGATATAATAAAAGCAACGAGCTTAGTGAAATAATAATTACAATTAATTAGAATAAACGGGGAGGGACGGCGTATTTATTTTTACAACAAAATTTTTACGCGTCGCACAATAATTACGTAACAATTAATGCATAATCTATGATCGATCGAATCGTCGAGACTGTTCCATTGAATAAGTCAACCATCGCGACAATGAGAGTCAATTCGAGAAGGTATCGATTAAAATAAAATATTCGAGTGTACGTACTTGAAGGGAAAAGGAACGAAAAAGATATGGAATATAAAAATACGAAATAAAAAGAGAGAGAGAGAGAGAGAGAGAGAGCAAAAAAGCAAGAAAGAAAGAAAGTAAGAAAGAAAGAAGTTAACGGTAGCAACGAACCGACCCGCCTGCTGCCGGTATATTTTATTATTTAATTTCAGACTGTGCTGGTCCGTGCTGCCGGGGCGTTATGAGACATGAAAAAAGTCTTGGGCGATATTGTAGGTGGATTTCCAAGGCGAGAGCAGGCCACCCAACCAACCCTCCCACCCTCCCATCCTTCCTCCCTTCCCTCTCCGTTCCTTACCCCTCCACGCTACCTTCGTCAGAGACGCCACTTCTACCACATCTACCATCACCGTCACCATCGCTACCACTTCTCCCCCACTACCGCGTTTTTCCTCGAGAATAGGAGAGAGAGAGAGAGAGAGAGAGGGAGAGAATGAGAGAGAACGAGAGAGAATGAGAAACTGAAAGAGAGAACATAGGAGTAATGCCAACCCTCTTCGTCTTCGCCATCTCGCCACTTCTGCGAGCGCCGGCTACGGCTACGGCTGCGGCTGCGGCTGCGGTTGCGGCTGCGGCTACGACGACGATGACGACGACGACGACGACGACGGCGGCGGCGGCGGCGGCGGCGGTCGAGCCGGCGCACCGGTGACATTATTATTCGTTATGAACGGGTTTACGAGGCCGCAAATCATGGCCGTGTTCATATTTCGAACGGCCGCTCTCCTCGTTATTCAGTTTAATGGCGACGGTATTTGAATTCTCGATCCACCCCTCTTCTCGCCCTCGCAATCTCACTCTCTCTCTCTCTTTCTCTTTCTCTTTCTCTCTTCCTCCGTCTTTCTTTCATCTTCGTTCGACTCGTTCTTTTTCTCTCTCACTCTTCGTCTCACTTGTTGTCCCTTTCTCTCTTTCTTCGTTCACTTCATACTCTCTCTCTCTCTCTCTCTCTCTCTGTCTCTTTCTCTCTTTTTTCTTTCCATCCATGAACACACACACACACACTCTCTCTCTCTCTCTCTCTCTGTCTCTCTCTCTCTTTCATCGACTCTGATATTTCTTCTTCATCTTCTTTTTCTTTTTCTTTCTTCCTCTCTTTCGTACGCGCCGCCCAGCACGGTTCGCCAGCTATGTTACAATGTTAAACCGCATAAAGCACCCTTCCACCTGACGGCCGTACCTCGTAAGGTGCACACCAAGAATTATTAAATCTTAATGCCCGTATCGATGAACGGACGCTTCCTGGATCTGTCGACGGTTGTTGCCCGGCGCATGTTCCGCTGGTATAAGAACTATACCATACGGTGTCAAGAATGCAGTTCATTTTTTATCTTCCTTCCCTTTTTTTTTGGTCTTCCTTTTTCGTTCATTTCTCTTCTCTTCTCTTTCTTCTTCTTCTTCTTCTTCTTCTCCTTCTTCTACGTTTTCGTCTTCTTCTTCCTCTTATATTTTTTTTTTATTTTTCTCTTTTCGATAATTCGAACGTGAGGATAGCTTCAGTTTCGGTTAAACGAGACGAAACTAAGAGACGAGATCGACATTTTCAATTGTGCTGTGTTATACACGAATTATACGCCATCGTCGACATTGTTTTTGTTTTTAATTTTCTTTTTATTCATTTATTTAATCTACTCAATACGATATACATAGAGGATATAATAATTTAATTTTTCGATTCGTCGATATCGCCTAGCGTCTCGTCGTTCGACTAGTAACGAACGAATATTACGAATTTTATCCGTGTCCATCGTGGAAAGATGATGGTACGTTTGTTAATTGACAATCGTCGTTCGCCTTTCGAGTTTTCTTCTTTTTTGTTTTATTTTCTTTTTTTCGCCTCTAGAAAAAAGAAAAACGATTGCATTTGACGGGGATAATCCGGGACATCCTAAAAATACGAGGGACAAAACTGTATGGTTACCTAAAATAACTGAACAGTTTCTTGATCGGTTAAAGGCTTCTACGTTGTCTCAAATAGAAAGGAACTTTCTGTTTGGAGAAAAGGAAAAATAGGGATAGTAAGAGTGAGAGAGTGAGAGAGAGAGAGAGAGAGAGAGAGAGAGAGAGAGAAAAGAAAAGAAAATGGTCTTCGAAAAGTTTTGGAATTTCGCGAGTTTGGTCTCGTCTCCTCCCGGTCACTCTTGAAGCGGCTTCGAGTTACATCGACTTCCTGAGAAGCGTACGCGTCGGTCCCTTTAGTTAAAAGAAACTACCCTAACTCCTACGTATCGGCAAGGGCAAAGGTGCCGCTACTAGAGTAGGGAACGCCTAAAGTAGTCATCATCGTCTTCTATATGTGTGCGTGTGCGTGTGCGTGTACGTGTGTATTTATGCGGGGCACTTTCAAAATGTTTGCCCAACGTCGCGATAGCTTTCTGCACCTGGTGTCAGAGAAAGAAAAGGGTTTTTTTTTTTTTTTTTTTTTTTTTTTTTTTGGAAGGACAGGAATCATTATCACGGACGTTCAACGTTCTACGATAGGATTTTCACCGATCTTCTCGAAAACGATATGAAAGTTAAGAAAAATTTTCTTTATAATCGTCTTGCAAACGCCGTAAATCGATCGAAGATATTTACGACAAATACGATAGGATTTTACCAACAATTATTTTCTTCTTCGTTCTTCCACGAATAAGGAATAAGTTGTTACATTTGAACGTTACGAATTGTGATCATTGTGAACAATTGTGGAGGATTAAAAAAAAAGAAATGAAAAAAAAAAAAGAAAGATTGGAACGTTAAAGCGACGTAGAAAAGAAGAAAGATAGAAGGAGAGGAAAAAATAATGAAAAAGTTAGACGAACCAAAAAAAGAAAAAATAAAAAATGAAAATACATCCAAGCCCGTAGCGTATATTTTTGAC
>OU426861.1:7641130-7643630 GCA_911387685.1 Dolichovespula media | reverse complement strand
CCTCCTACGATCGGTTTCTTAGCTTCTTAAGGAAGAAAGATTCAAGAAAAGACGACCGTGTAAGAGTATTCTCTCGAGAAAATTCAATGTATTTTCGAGTTAGAAAGAGAAAGAGAAAGAGAAAGAGAAAGAGAAAGAAAAAGAGAAAAAGAGAGGGAGAGAGAGAGAGAGAGAGAGAGAGAGAAAAGAATGATGATTCCTCTTTTCATTCTATTTTCATCGTAACATCTATATCTGTGATTTAACTTAGGTATAAATCGTTTCTCGTTCAATCGAATCTGTTTTAAGTCGCACAATCTCTGTCTGTTTATCTCTCTTTCTGTATACACACACACACACACACACACACACACACACACACACACACACACACACATATATATATATACATATACCTTTTTTTCTCTCGTTAGTCGTTCGATACACATAGAAGAACGTTTCAGGGTTAAAGATGGTAGAAGGGGAGATTTGAGAAGTAAAAGAAGAGGGTTGGAGGGGGAAAAGAAAATGACGAGGAAGAAAAGAAAAGAACAGAAAGGAAAAGAAAAGAAAGGAGAAGAAGAAGAAGAAGATAAAAAAAGAAAAACATTGAAGAGTAAGAGAGGTACTAAAGAGGAATCATGCTGAACGATAAATTCAAAGTTACGCACGTATAAATCAGGATCACCGTTCCACGTGCACTTTTGCACCTCTTACTCCTCTTGAGTATCCTTTAAAGTTTAACGGCCGTGGGGTGGTCCGCCATGCTTCTCAACTGACTACATCTTATATATATATATATATATATATATATATATATATATATATATATATATATATATGTATAAGAGTTATATATATATATTATATATTAAATACATAGATATACATACATATATGTATATATAGGTATGTATAGGTACGTGGCTAAGGGCGTTAAGAGATCGTCCTCGAAAATTTTCAGGCACGGTCGTCGTTGTTCTTGCAATCTGGAGGACAACGAGCGAGCGAGCGAGCGAGCGAGAGAGAGAGAGAGAGAGAGAGAGAGAGAGAGAGAGAGAATGAGGGAGGGATGGGAAGGGAACGGGGAGGGTATGCTCGAGAAGGGATATTAATTTTCTCGAGGATTTCACGGAGCATGCGTCGTCGAGATTTCAACCATCTCGCCATTTAAACGCGGCTTGCGGCGACGGTATTAAATCCACGCTCACTTCGTTCCTACCTTCTTCTTCATATTATATATATATATACATAGTTAACGATAGAGATAGAGATAGATAGAGATAGAAAGAGAGAGAGAGAGAGAGAGAGAGAGAGAGAGAGGGGAGAATCTACGGAAGCTGAGCGACCCTGACTTTTTATAAGACGCATAATTTCTCAGTCCTCTTCGTCGGCAATTAAGAGTTTTCACGAGATGGTTTTCATAAAACCACATTAAATCCCGTGGGACGGCAGGTGCGTCGTTTTACTTCAAGAGGGTATAGAAAGAAATAGAGAGAGAGAGAGAGAGAGAGGGGGGGGGGGAGAGAGAGAGACGAAGATAGAGAGTCTCGAGCGAGAGGAAACGAGATGGAGAACAGGAAAGAGATAGCTACTTCTTTCTTTGGGAGCCTCGAGGAAAATATTATTTCTTATTCCAACGAATGCCTGCAAACTTTTCTCTCTCTCTCTCTCTCTCTCTCTCTCTCTCTCTGTCTCTCTTTCCGTGAGGAAATTCAGAATGGTGTTAGGCGAGCGAAATAATTCTAAAGAAATTTCATAACTGTCGGACACGGAACCACGATGCTCCTATCCTCGTCGAAGACGAACGTTCTTTTCGGGTAATAACCCAAAAAGAAAGAGAGAGAGACGTAGAGAGAGAGAGAGAGAGAGAGAGAGAGAAAGAGAGAATATTACAACGATGATTATTGAAAGGACCGTCGAGTTTTAGTGGACCTCTGATATTCACTGCAGTTTTTATCTCGCTAAAGGAAAATTTACGCTGGACGTATTTCTTAATTCTTTTTCTCTTTCTTTTTCTCTTTATTATCTCTTGATATTTTTCTTCTTCGTTCTTTCAAGCACTCACATATCTAATCGAATTGATTAATCAATTTATTTTTTGCTCATTTATTTATTTTTTTTTTCGTCAATCATCCGTTAAAACTTCGTTACCAAACTTGTCTCTTTTTTGTTCTTTTTTTCTTTTTTTTTCTTTACCTTAAAACTATTAATTAGGATCGTAACGTTCAGAGACGAAGTACGATTGATCTTATTTGAGAATTTATATTTAATTGGACGTTTTCGTTAAAGCCCCGACATTTATAGCAACGTTAGTAATTATTATGAGAGAATTATATTATGGTTATCGAGAATAAAGAGTATGGGTTTTAACCATAGTCGAGTGTGTGTGTGTGTGTGAGAGAGAGAGACAGAGAGAGAAAGAGAAAGAGATCATTTAGCGAACAAGGTAAACCACCATTGGCGTTAATTTACCATAATTCCCTGACCGCGCGACCACGACCTTCTCTAGTAATAGTAT
>OU426861.1:7611130-7631130 GCA_911387685.1 Dolichovespula media | reverse complement strand
AACGAAAGAGAGAGAGAAAGAGAGAGAGAGGGGGGGGGAAGGAAGGAAAAGGCTCGTATGTATATACGGGCGTAGCTCGAACACCTCGTAGTTCTTAGGAGAGAGGGTGAGAGGGCCGCTTAGTGAAGGGTGCTTCCTGTCGTCATCATCACGTCCCACACCTCCTCCCTTTCCCGTCCTACACTTTCAACCTCAGCCACGCACGTCGATTCCCGATAGCCGAAATTGTTAATAACGCGACTTCACCCTCGTGATTTCGAGATGGTAGACGAGAAGAAGATGTAGAGCTGAAGGAAACATAGAAAGTGTAAGAGAGAAAGAGAAAAAGAGAGAGAGAGAGAGAGAGAGAGAGAGAAAGTAGAAGTGGGGGAGGGGGAGGGGTGGTGGCTAGATATCGTTCGTGGCTCGCATTACCATGTGAATATAGTCGTCGCATATAGTCGTATAGTATAGACGTATAGTAGGGTGTGAGGAACGTTTATGTTAGTGGAAGCGATGCCTCCGGCGATACATTATTCTATGGCTGGCTAATGTAATATGATGACGAAGGGTAAGTGTGTCTGAGAGAGAGAGAGAGAGAGGTGACAAGGGTGAATGAAAAAAGGGTCTTTTGGCTTATCGCGTTACGTCGAGATAAGAACTCTGGCCCTGGCCCCCTAAGCTAGTTATCCAGTTAGCGCGTCATTGTCCAATGATTTTAGATCGTGGAACGATACATCGTTTTATAAGCGTCGTTCTGCCACGTGTCATCCTCGTACTTACACCCTAATCTTGGTATTTCCCCCCTCATCCCCACCCCCGGCCCTCCTCTTGTCCACCGTTTTTTTTTTTTCTCTTTTTCTTTTTTTTTTATCGTTCGCGTCTATCGTTTCTATTTCATTTTGCCTCTCTCTCTCTCTCTCTCTCTCTCTCTCTCTCTCTCTCGCTTTCTCTCTCTTTCTTTCTCTTAGGTTTCGTGACGTAGTTGCCGTTCAACGTTTCGAGATTTCACCCTTCGCCTCGATGGTATAGAATGACAAATGACGCGAAAGTCAATCGATCTCTTCCAGTCTAACGGATCGTTCAAAGTTATACGATATCGCTGATAGTCTCGATACGTTATGGTGAAACCTTGGACGGGGCAGGTAGAGGGAGGGGGGTGGTGAAGGGATGATGATGGTGGCGGTGGTGGTGGTGGTTGGGATCAAGGTATATACGGGAAAGGGATAAGGGGAAAAGGATTCTTTCGGATGGTTGTTAAAAGAGATCTCGTCGTACGTTCGATTAATCTTTCGGTTTTCTCTTCTTTTCGTGTTTGTTCTTTTTTTCTTTTTTTTTTTTTTAGGATCGAGATAACGTAATAAACGTAATTAATACGAATATAAATATATTTATATTAATATAAATATAATTATTAAACGTATTAATAATTTTTTTTTTTTCTCTTAGCATCGAGATAACGTAATAAACGTAATTATTAACGTTGATACGAAATCGTTTGGGGTCTAGATCGCACTGATCGATTTTAATAAAATTTCGCAAACGAATACGAGTTGTTTGGTATGATCGATCGATTAAACGAAAGGAATACGTATTGGTTGTGTTATAGTTTTTAATCGTCGTATTGTACGATTGATCGTTCGTGATTTACTCCCTTATAGTTCGTGATTGATTTAAAGCGGGTGGGGAGGGGGAGAAAATTACGGAGCTAGAAAGAGGAAAGGAGGATAAAGATGGAAAGGACGAACTGATGGTTTCGAAGAGTTTCGCGATATCGCTCGTAACGAGGAGGAGGAGGAGGAGGAGGAGGAGGAGGATTTCGTGTCAAATCGGTGCCCGTAATCTCGCGCGTGTCCCATCGAACGAATCGTGTGTTCACTTTTTCCTCCCCTTCTCCTCTCCCTCCCTCTCTCTCACTCTCTCTCTTTCTCTCTCTCTCTCTCTCTCTCTCTCTCTCTCTCTCTCCTCCACTTCTTCCTTTTCTTCTTTTTCTTCTTTCCTTTCGCGAGAGAGTACACGATGCACGCGACGAGAGACTTCGAACTTAGCTCGTATGAAAGGAGACGAAGATCGTGAAACGATGAACGAATGAGAAAGACAGAGACAGAAAGAGAGAGAGAGAGAGAGAGAGAGAGAGAAACTGATAAACGGTACGAGAAAAAGCAATGGGGATATAGAAAGAGACAAACGTACGTACATACGAAGATGGAAAGAGAGAGAAAGAGAGAGAGAGAGAGAGAGAGAGAGAGAGAGAGAGAAGAGGGAAAAGAGGGAGAAACATATGAGTGCTCGCGAGATATTTATGCGTTGCATTGTCTACCACCGATAGGCTCGGTGTGCGCCGCCGAGAGGACAACGACGACAACTTCATTCGTGCACGGCCCTTGGAGTTATGAACCGGAGGAGGACCACGAGTGCCCTTCGCGATTCCTCCGTGTGCCGCATATCTATACCTTACGTCGTCTCTCCTTCTTCTTCGAAATAAAGAGAGAAAGAAAGAATGAGAGAGAGAGAGAGAGAGAGAGAGAGAGAGAGAGAGGGAGAGGGAGAAGAAACCAACAGAGATTTCTTCATCCTCGCTGAAGTCGTGAGAGTACACGCAGTATGGATCACTGAAGCATCTTTCGTATTTATTTTCTTGACGAGTCGGTCATCTTCTCTCTCTCCGGTATATATAAGTACTTACTTACTTACTTACTTACTTACTTACTTACTTACTTATCTGCTTCTTCTTCTTCTTCTTCTTCTACTAATTCTTCTTCCTCTTTTTTTTGTCGTCCTCCCTCCCTGTTTTTTCTCCCCCCTCCCCTCTTCGTAGGAAAAGCGAAAAGAAATGTTTCTATTTGTTATTATCATTATTATTGTTATTATTATTATTATTATTATTTCATTAAAATTTCGAACAAGCGTTTTTTCTCACGTTCAATCCATTTGACGTTGTCCTCGTGTTTGTTTTCTTTTTCTTTATCTTTTTTTTTCTTTTTTTTAACTACGATTCTAACGTGAAAACATAATATAACATATATATCTTTCATGATAACGAGCATGATTCTCCCGCAAGGATTTGTCGTCCGATATTGATGGATTTAAAGAGGATCTTTTATCTTTTCTTCTTTTCTTTTTTAAATTAATTAAATGACGACTCACGCAGCGCTTCTTTCTCGTTATGAGTCGACAGATATTCGAGACGATCGTGTCGCTCCAAATGTCCGTGCGAGTTTTGAAAAGGAGACAGGGAGAGAGAGAGAGAGAGAGAGAGAGAGAGAGAGAGAGAGAGAGAGAGAAAGAGAGAGAGAGAGAGAAAGAGAGAAAATAAAAGAAAAGAAATTCGATGGATATTATTCGATAGCTCGGACAAACATGAAGAGGAAAAGAAAAAACTAAAAAAAAAAAAAAAGAAAATAAAATACACAACAAAAAAATATATGTGTGTGTGTGTGTGTGTGTGTGTGCGTGGAAATAAAATGGAAGGTTAAAAATATCAATTCCGATCGATTGATTAGGAATAAATCGTGGTGTCGTTGTAGGTGAACGTTCGAGGAGCTGTTAAAGTGGAATTCCTCGTACTACGAGAGAGATAGAGAGAGAGGGAGAGAGAGAGAGAGAGAGAGAGAGAGAGAGAGAGAGAGAGAGGTTCGGAGGGGAGTTCGAGCACCATTTTGCGAGAACGCCAGTAACCGAGGAGGGTTGGCGGCCTCTCGCTGGAGGGAGAAGGAAAAACAAGATGGCGTTAAGCGGCGGGGGAGGCTCGTACCGCCGACACTCGCGGCAATTAAATGCCATAATGGCGTTAATTATTGTTGGAGGGGGTTGAGCGGCAATAGTTTTGTCCGCGCCCTTTGGCGCAAAACTCGATCGTCGCGCCCTGGATTTTTCGTTGCTTGCTTCCTTCCCCTCTTTCCCTGTTTCAACCGTCCCATCTTTATCTCTCTCTCTCTCTCTCTCTCTCTCTGTCTATCTATCTATCTATCTATCTATCTATCTATCTATCCTTTAACAGCTCTTCACGCTGCTCTTTTAACATCGTAGCTCGTTCGAGAACAAACTAGTTTTGATTCTTTCTCACGATGTTTTTAATTAGTCTTGAAATTGATGCATTATATAACTATTAAGATTTACGCCGTTGGTCGTTTAATTTTACAATTTTATAGCCGTGCACTTTCACACCCCATACATCTCGTACAATCGGTTTTACTAACGACACATTTAATATCTATCCACGTAGGATAAAAATATGTGTAACATCTCGAACGATTTGTTTACATTAAATATTATTATTATTATTATTTTTTTCATTTACATGATACATATATACATATATAATAATAATGATAATAATAATAATAATAATAATAATAATAATAATAATAATTGTTATTATTATTATTATTATGCTATGAAAGATAATATAATTATATTCGATTAGTTAAACCTCATGGAATATATTGATTTCGTCAAATCGAGTCTGACGTTTTTCTTTTTCCTTTTTTTACTAATTTTTCCCTTGTTATCATTTGGCGCAATAACGAAGGAAAAATTTTGTTAACGAATAAGAAGATGGCGACTACTCGTTTGCCGTGCGATAGGACGTAAACGAGCCGTAGAGTGCACAGGACCCCATTAGGTATAACGATTATCGTCGAGTTTGCCTTTAACGGCCAACGAAACGCGCCCTTTCCTGGCCAGAACTTTCCCCGTTTGACCCGGCAATTTTGGTTTGAGTTTAATTACACCAGGGCCCCGGGGGACAATCAGATATAAGCGCGAGCATTGCGAGAGGCCACCTTCGACCATCACTATTACCACCACCACCACCATCACCATCACCATCACCACCACCGATAGCAGCGACTAACCACCACCATCGTTGTTGTTAAAACGCGTGAGAGATAGAAAATGGCTCGAGATAAAAAAAAAAACAGGGGAATTGGTTATCGTTATTTGTTTTCCTCCATGCTGTTCGATCCAATTTTATCGCGAATCAAATTAAAACAATTGTTACACGTCCCTCTTCTTCCTTCTCTTTTCTTTTTTCTTTCTTTCTTTCTTTCTTTCTTTCTTTCTTCTTCTTTTTTTCTATTTTCTTTCGTTTGAATCGTGAAAATCGTATTTTCATAAGAGCGTAGATTATTTCTTTTCATTTCTTTCTTCTTGTTTTTTTTTTTTTTGTTTTTCTCGATTTGGTCAAATGCTTCGAGAGAAAACGGGGAACGATCATATGCCCCGTTCGATTCCAATTCGATCGCAAATCATATAAAATCATATTGGTATTTAATAACGTCCCTTCTTTCTTTTTTCTTTCTTTGTCTAAACCACGAACATCGCATCGTAAATTCACAAAAGAACGATGATACTATTTTCCTTTATTTTCCTGTAACGTGTTCACGCGTTCAATGCGATTACTGTAGTCGTATACTATTTCTTTCCTTTTTTTGGGGGAAATTGAAGATATATATATATATATATATATATATATATATATATATATATATATATATATATTCACGACGACAAAAGAAAAAGAGAAAAAAAGAAAAAAGGGAAAAAAATGAAAGAGAAAAGTCTACACCCTCGAGACGATTAAATTCAAGATCGGGCGTAAAGATACGTTAAAGAGAGAGAGAGAGAGAGAGAGAGAGAGAGAGAGAGAGAGACAGAGAGACGGACAGACGGAGAGACAGAAAGAGTGAGAGAGAGAGAGAGAGAGAAAACGTTACGGTCGAACGAGTAACCATAACGGATTCGTCGAAAGTTCGTTCTCCACCTTGTGCCGTCGTTTTCTTCTCCCTTACTTCTTTCTCGCCAACTCCTAAAAAAAAAAGAGAGAAAAAAGAGAGAAAGAAAGAGAGAGAGAGAGAGAGAGAGAGAGAGAGAGAGAGAGAAATGATACAGAGGGGTAGGGATGGTGTGGGGTGGGGGTGAGTCGGTAGTTAATATCTTCGCAGCTAGCTAACCTTTTTACGTTCCATGAGATAGAAAAATTCGTCTCTCGATTATTGTTCAACCTGAACGTGTGTTCTCTCTTTGATAATAATATGTTTTTTTCCTTCATCTTTTTTTCTTTCTTTCCTTTTCCTTTCTTCTCTTCTCTTCTCTTCTCTCCTCCACTCTTCTCCTTTTTTCTCCCCCTTCAATTCATACAACTACACAACGATGTGATATAGACTCAAGTTTCTTTTATTTCCTCCCTGTCGGTCCGGTATCATCGGCCCAACAGTTTGTTCCTCGCATTCACACTCTCGATGGTGTGAATCTCTCTCTCTATCTCTATCTCTCTCTCTATTATTATTATTATTATTATTATTATTATTATTATTTCCTTTGTATTCTTTTCAATGTGATCTTATTCGGTCACGTGCGGCGCAATCGTACCTTGATTTTTAACAACGCGACTAGTTTTCATCTCGCCCCTCCCTTCTCTATCCCACCCTCGCGAAATTGATAAATTGATAATGATTTGTTCCTTAAGGAAAACAATAAAAACAAGAAAAAAATAAGGAAACAATATCCCCGTGATATCAAAACGTAATTTACTCCACGCGCTTTAATTATCGCGTTCTTTTTAATGTTCAAATATTATAACATCGAACATTATGTTCGACTCGTTATCGTTGTATTCTTCCTTCCGTCAACGATTATACTCGTCATTTTCTTTTCTTTTTTTTTTTTTTAATTTTTATTTGGAATAGAGTGGACGAGGGTGAGGAGTAGGATGGGGTGGGATGAGGTGGAGTGGGATGGGGGAACGTTGACAGACAGTTGGAATCACGTTCCTGTTAATTCCCCAGAAAACTCGTGAAAGTAATTTTCTCTGTTAGATGTTAGCGATTTATTATGTGTAACACTTACACCCACAACCATACTCACACACACACACACACACGCACACACATATATATAGAACAAGTTATCGGTATAATGTTTACGAGGAAGCCTCTCGGCATCTTTGCTTTTCGTATCACGCGGTGACGACCACCCACGGATTATTATTACACGAGCTACCACTTTGGGTTCACTTGCATTAACGTCACGCGAACAACAACAACAACAATTTCCAGCCGACCAACACTAACGTTTCGTTCGAATAAATTGCGTGAAATTATGGGAGAGAGGTGAGGAGAAGGAGGGGTGGAGATGCGGTAGCACGCCTCGTGCCAATCGTAAATTTTGCTCACTTATGCAACGGGCGATCACGATGAACCACAACACCTTCTACGCGTTTCAAAATTTCTGATATACGTATATACGACGTCCATTGATTGTCTCGTCCGATTTTTCTCTCTTAATCGGGGAGGTACGAGGGATTTTTTTGCTATCATTCAATACACGATATAAAAGAAAAAAAAAAAAAAAAGAAAAGAATCACTGAAAGGATTCGATTTTTTTCTTTCTTTCTTTCTTATCTTTCTTTTTTTTCTTTTAACATTGATCGATTGACGAACGCATTAAGGATGGCATACGGGTACGGAAGATGATTCGAATTAATTGTTGTCACGTATAATGAATTAAAAGTAGGCCGATTGAAATTAATTGATCGTTCGTAAGAAAAAAAATAAAAGAATATATATATATACACGTATATATGTGTGTGTGTGTGTGTGTGTAGATGTATATAAAAAAAATAGAAAAAAGAACCTGGAAGCGACAACTTTCTTTCCTTTTCGTTTCTTCTTTTTCTCTTCCTTTTTTTTTCTTCTTCTTCTTCTTTCCGATGCCATTACAAATACCGGTCGAAAAGTATGAAAATTCGGTGGCAGAGCCAGGAGATACGGGCAGATACGTATTTGTCTGTTATCCTACCAATTAGTAAGTCAACGATATCGCGATGACCAAGGCGCGTTTACAACCGGTTTAGGATTAACCAACATATACTGCTTGCCAGGTTTCACCGGTAAGAGTTGTGCCTCGTCGAATGCTCCCGCGACGATCTTTCCCTCCGGTACCGACCGCGTGGAATATTAATTAACATTAAGATCGATACGATGCCATGTTGGATTTAACGTTAACTCGGTCTTAACGATTAAATTGTCCACCACTGATAAATGGCACTGTCCCATACGTAATTAATACCTATGCGAGGAGAATTTATAAAGAGACACGTACAAAATGAAGTATTCGCATACTTTGCCTTTGAGTACACCTTTTACTAATAGTCAAATCATTAAGACGACTCATTATTTAAGAGGAAAAATGGTAGGGGAGAGGAAGAAAGAATTGAAGAGAGAGAGAGAGAGAGAGAGAGAGAGAGAGAGAAAAGAATGGACAACAAAATATATGTAAACGTCGATTAATTGATGGATTGTCGTAGAGAAAAAAGAAAAAAAAATGTATATGTATATACACACACACACATATATATATATATATATATAAAGTACATAAATGAAGATTAAAATAAAAAAAAATCCCAGACCTGTCGTTTCTAAATTATCTATATCGACGAAATTATTCGAATATTCCTCGACGTTATTATGGTTTCCCCATTACGAGTGAAAGGATAAGATCGAAAGTGACATTTGACTTTTTTCTTCTCACGCTTTTCGTTCATTTTTCTATCTTTCTCTCTCTCTCTCTCTCTCTCTCTCTCTCTCTCTCTCGTGGTGGAGGGACGATAGGGGAAAAGGGAGAGGTCGAGGAAGGAGGCGGGAATGGCGATAAGAAACGAGTGCGAGATTTTTTGCTTTGCAAGTTTGCTTCGATACAAAACCTCGTAGATCCACCCTCGTGATAAATTAACTCTTCTCGACTTTGGAATTAAGAGTACGAACGTGGGCGTTCGTGAGTGTTCGGGCTATTTCGCGGAGGAACGTGTAAGTAAGTAAGTAAGTAAGTAAGTAAGTAAGTAAGTACGTAATCGGGACACCGTCTAGATGCCAAGAGACAACATACAGAGGTCTACGTCGATATTAACGGGCTTAAGAAACTTTCTCAAACGTAGAACGTTCGGTCGTCGCATTAAACCGTAATTAAATTCAACGATTATGGCGCCGTGCCGGCACCGATAGCCCGGACTCTCTCGGTCCCGGCGTTGTTTATTTCGTTAGAATAACTTTCACTAAAAGGAACGATCACGGAAATTCTCATTTAACGACCGTAACATTTTGCCACTTCTCCTCCGCATCGAACTTTTACTCTTTTTTCCTCCCCCTCCCCCTCCTCCCTCCCCCACCCCTCTCCTCGCCCCGTCTTCGTCTCCTTCCACTATCTTTTCGTCCACCTTGTTTCTTGCCTTTGTCTCCGTTCGTTTCTATTTTTTCGTACGTTCCTTTTTTTATTCCTTTTTTCTTTGTTTCATTTTTTGGGTTCTCTCTCTCTCTCTCTCTCTCTCTCTCTCTATTTCTCTCTCTCTTCTTTCATTTCCTTCTTTCTTTCGAATATCTTTATTTCCCTTTCTTTTTTTTTTAATCGACGAGTAACTTAACGAAACAACGCGTGATTGATTAAATCGAGTTTCTAGTGCGTACACACACGCGCCGCTACTTATATGCATAACTACGATATTCTGACGCAATGGAAATTTTAGGGAATATATTTTATATATCCGGTCGGCCAATAAGTACCGTTGGAATTTTTCGTGGTTTATCCATTATCACCGTTCAAATAAATAACGCTGGTATTTTTCTTTGTTTTTTAATTTTTATTATTTTTCTTTTCTTTTTTTTTTTTTATTTTTTTGTTCTATTGGATGCGCTTTATATCTTATACATATCCAAACGCATGATACTTTTTATGGTATTATAGTATCGTGCTAGAAAGCGAACGAGTATGTTTTTCCTTTTTTTTTTATTTAGTTTGAAAAATATACTTATGAATCTTCAAATAAAAATCCGATTATTATTCAAAGAACGTGCATCTCGCTCGTCGTTATCAAGGATGAATAATTTTTAACACGTCATTCATTATCATCAACGATTACAGAAGTCTTACGTATAAAAAAATCCCCCCTCCCCCTACCCCAAAAAAGAAAGAATCTATAAAAAATAAAAATAGGAACCAAAAAAAAGCACGCATAGGAAAAAAAAATAATGTAAGACGCTGATAACGAGAGGAGGGGAGGAGGGATAGATTGCTTTCAAAAATAATCGTGAGGCGTGAGAGAGAGAGAGAGAGAGAGAGAGAGAGAGAAGGAAAAGGAAAAAAAATGCTCAAAAAAACTATCGTAATCGTGTAAACGATAGTCATCCATTAAAAAGATAACTGATAATAGGCGAGAGCTCCACTCTATCGGTTACTTTCAATTACTAATTAATAAAGCTAATCTTTTTAAATAAGATAAATAATATGTCGCTATTCTCCATGAAATTCATTGCAGTTACGAAACGTTATTCCCCTCGTTAAGATAGTAAATATGTTACGTACGTATGTACGTTAGTACGTACTAACTTATGTATGTACATGTGTGTACAACGAGAATATGTAAAGTAACGTATCCATGTAAAGGAATTTCTCACGTAAGTTGAACGTATGAAGAAAAATTCTCAATTCGAATTTTTCGAGGATAATCCTCGTCGACGACCGGCCGAGAGAAACAAATCGTTCCGTCGACTGAATATTAAGAGCCTACGTGAACGAATAAATGAATATACCTAAGCGTAAAAAGACAAGGAAATAGAGAGAGATAGAAATACGGAGAAAATAATGATAGAAAGAGCGCTAATGTGCGAGACGGAGAGAGAGAGAGAGAGAGATGGAGAGATGTAATATAAAATATATAAAATTTACTAAGAGAGGATAAGTGAAAGAAGATCATCGATTTCAATTCGTAACATTCGAATGGACGAACATGAGATAGAATTTTTACGATAGTTCGTAAAATCGGCAGGATGAAAAACTTTTGAAGCGGGAAAGAAAATAGCGATCTTTAAAGAAAATTATTATACGTACTGACATTT
The DNA here is from genome assembly GCA_911387685.1 of Dolichovespula media. NCBI lineage: Eukaryota > Metazoa > Arthropoda > Insecta > Hymenoptera > Vespidae > Dolichovespula > Dolichovespula media. The sequence goes on along the minus strand of OU426861.1, from coordinate 7,620,259 downwards.
TATATTCACGTTTTCAAGTATGCAAAACCGACTGGCTATCTAACACCGCCGCCCCTAAAATAATCCGCAATCTGTATCCCCGCGTGTTTTCTGCCACGCGGTTTATCGTGATCATTAATACGATCCCACTCCTCTTTACTTTTAGCATCCTCTCTCCCCCCGGTCCCCTCGCCATCTCCATCTCCACCACCACCACCACCACCACCACCATCAACATCGCCACCACCAACACCACCACCATCAATACCATCACCATCACCACAACTAGCAACGGCAGGAACACAGCAGCAACGTCATCGTTACCACCACAAATACCATCTCGATACTCGACGAGGAGGAATATTTTTTTTCCTTTTTTTTTTTTTTCTCTTTTCATTGAACTCTTTCTCCTTCTCCTCTTCCTTCTTCCTCTTCTTTTTCTTCTTCTCCTCTTTTTTTTTAAGATAGGGAAGAGAGAGAGAGAGAGAGAGAGAGAGAGAGAGAGAGAGAGAGACAGAAAGAAAGAGAGGACTTTATCGACAGATAATTAATTTCAGTTGCATAAGTCCGGGGCGTTAATCGTTCATTAAGTGGCCTCGACTCTTGAAAAGTCCGGAACGCTTTAATTCGTGAGCTGACGATAATTTTTATTGCGACGACGATTTCCGATAATTGGATCGAGATATATATATATATATATATATATATATATATATATATATATATACAGAGAGAGAGAGAGAGAGATGAGGAGAGGGAGGAGGCATTTCCTCTCCTTTTATTCTCTCCCTCTCTCTCTCTCTCTCTTTCTCCTTGAATTTTTTTTTTCTTTTGAGCGATCGATCGAGCTATCGACGAAAGGCACGCTAATTAAATCATTAAAGATGCCGACTTATCGTCTTATCGAATCGACTACTCGATTCGTCGTACTCCCTTTTCTTTCTTTTTTTCCCCCCTCCATTCTTCCATCTTCCTCCCCTCCATTCCGCTCCCCACTCTTTTATTTTCTTATCTAGAATTAAAACGAGAAGGAGCAAGGATCAACGCGAGAGCGTGGTAAAACTTAAGAGTTTTGGGTCGATCATGTTGTCCTTTACACGTTTGATCGATCGGCGTACGAAAGCGAAAGCAAACGAGGAAGAGCGGTTGTGGAGTAAAGGAGATAGGGAGGAACAAGGAGAGCGAAACTGTATGAATAAAAAGGAAAAAGAAACGAAAATAGCAAAAATAAGAGAGATTAAAATGAAAAAAAAATAAATAAATAAATAAAAGAAAGAAAGGAAGAAAAGAAAAAGGAGAAAGGGATGTAAGAGGGAAAAGAGAAAAGAGAAAAGAAAGAAATAGCGAAATAAAGGGACAAATCCTAAGACGTATGAAAATTATTCACCGTCGGTGATCCATCGATCCATCGATCCGATCCATTCACCCATTCATCCATCAGGTTATCGTCCCTTTTAATGATCTCTTTAACCGTACTAACGCATTTCTATGAGACGAATCCAAATGCGAGACGAAGAAGGGTTGTTAAGAGATAAGGCACAGTAACTCGTTTAAGTAACGTCGTTAAGACTAACAAGCCTCTTCGAAGTAACGTGGTTCCCCCTCTTGTGCCATGATGACGATGATGACGATGACGATGACGATGACGATGACGATGACGATGACGATCGAGTACGAGACGTTCGTAGGAAATCAGTGAAAGGTAAAAGTCAGACTTACTGTTTAAGGGGAAAGTTAGGTAATCGATGATAAAGTACGTCATCCGTCCCATTCAAATTCATGAAAGTTGATAACCCTTCGGGATGGTGGGGTGGAGTGAAGTGAAGTGGAGGAGAAAGGAGGGTGGAAGGGAGATCGGGGAAATAGCGAGAGGGAGATGGGAGATGATCTCGTTTTTTTTTTGTAATTTCTTCTTTTTTTTTTTTTTTTCTTTCATTCGCGTTCTTTACCTGTGTTGTTTTTTTTTTGTCCTCTTACATTTTGTTTCTTCATTTATTGATTTATTTTATTTTATTTTATTTTATTTTATTATGTTTTCTTTTTGTTTTCTCATCAAAATTCGATCACACGATTTCTTTGTACAAATTAATAATATATACGTCGATCCGTTCGATATCCGCTGGATCATTTCTCGTATAACTACAGCGACTCCGACGGCAGGCGCACGTTAAAAATCTCGAAAGCGTGGATTCCACATACTTATGGACACCATCGTACGTAGGTAGGTAGTAGTCCTCTTTTATACGGTAGCCTGCTCGCCACGTGTGCAGTCGTACGGTAGGTTGGTTGGCTGGTAGGTAGGTATAGATAGGTAGGTAGGTAGGTAGGTAGGTAGGTAGGTAGGTAGCTCTCTCTCGGACGATTTTAACAAGCCCGGTAGCTGACTTTGGTATCGTTCGAAGATATCACCAACCTGATCTCTCTCTCTCTCTCTCTCTCTCTCTCTCTCTCTCTCTCGTTCGCTCACTTAAAAAAAAAAAAGAGAGAGAAGAAACGAGGATGTGGGAGACGGAAGAAGGAAGGAGGAGGGAAAGAATAGGCCAGATAATAGCGAGCACGGACTAATTACGCGATTAAATTCAGACACGTAGCGGACGGGTGGTTGAGCTAGGGTAGAAAAAGCAGGAGGAGGAAGAGGAAGAGGGGGGGGGAGCAAAAGGAAACGAACGAAGAAAATTGAGATTAAATAAAAGACAAAAAGGAGGAACGAAATGGGCGAGGTAAGGTGAGTATGGGATCATGACGGGCGGTCAATGGTGGTGACGGTGGTAATGGTGATGGTGGTGGTGGTGGTGGTGGTGGTGGTGGTGGTGGTGGTGTTGATGATAGCAGCAGCAGCAGCAACAGCAACAGCAGCAACAGTAACAGCAGCAAGAGCAGCAGAAGGGATGAACCGGTGAAGAGACGGAAGCAAATAAAGGAAGAAACAAATGGAAAAGGAAGAAATAAAGAGATGGGGAACGTGGTAGACGAAAAAATTCGGAATATTTATGTCCGGTATTATTAGCGTACGTCGACGATATCTCGGTGGGCATCGCTAATTAGCCCGCGCGCGGACGGCCTCGCTTGCCTTTCGGCAAACAGTGCTCGCTACTGTCTTTAAGGCCTATCTACTTCTCTCTCTCTCTCTCTCTCTCTCTCTCTCCTTGTCTCTCCCTGTCTCTCCCTGTCTCTCCTTGTCTCTCCCTGTCTTTTACCACTCTCTCTATCTCTCTCTGCTCCTCTTACCTCTCTACCACCACTTCTGGACTGCACTCCACTCCGTGCACAATCAAGATGGTGGCGCCAACCGCCCGGGGCGGTCGATTCCGAAACTAATTGCCACGGCTAATTTATCCCCGCGACATATACGCACAGAGACGCCATTCTCGTATACCGCGTAATCGGGAAGGTCTAATCGCCTTCGGAGGATATATTCAAAAGGAAGAAAGAGAGAGAGAGAGAGAGAGAGAGAGAGAGAGAAACGAGAAATATATATATATATCTATGGGAAGGGGGGAAATCCCCATCCAAGAAGTTCCAAGACTTTCCGCGACGTTGACGTTCAACGAATATGGTCCCCCATATCTACTCGTGATCTCTTATTTTCTTCGATGGAATTTTTTTTATTTTTCTCATCTTTTTTTATCTTTTCTCTTTGCTCTCTTTCTTTTTTTTTTTTTTTTTTTTTTTTAAGACTTCGAATTCGTGTCACATTTTTCTCTCTCTCTGATTTTTTTTTTTTTTCTTTTATTCCTCAGATACCTCGAAACACTTGTCAAGTTGCCGGGGAAACACTTAGATTTTAATTATCGATGAAGATTCGATTCGCATCCTTGGGATTCTTCTTCTTGAACGTTTGGATTCCTGTTGTCGGTTTGTACAGATTGGGAATTCTTATTATACAGGTAGAGTCTGGGTTGAAAGGACTGGTGGGGTGGTGGTGGTGGTGGTGGTAGGTCAAAGTGGGAGGGGGAGAGGATTGGAATTTGTGTATATCGGTGTTCGTTAAGGTGTCCGAATGCTTGGGATTCGTTTAATGATTATTTTTCTTTTAGGACTTTTCTTTTCTTTTTTTTTTTTTTTTTTTATGTATTTGCGGATATTTTATCTGGGATAAAGGTATATAATGTATGCACGTACGCATAATGTATGCATTAAAAGAAGATTATGCGTATTAATTAGATATTAGGATTTTTATTAAATAGAATTCTTCTCTACTCTTTCTCCAATCCCCATTATCTCCCGCCTGTCCTCGCGATACTCTTACACATTTTGTACAAAATTGGAAAAAGAAAAAAAAGTGGAAAAGGGACGAAAACGAAAACGAAAACGAAAACAAAAAAAAAAATAAAAATGAAAATAAAAATAAAAATAAAAATAAAACAAAGAGAAAAGAATCGCGCGCAATCGCGATCAGTCAAGGATCGCGAGGATCAAATCGGATGCTATATAATATGATAATTATCTTCATCGACGAGTCGCAACGGAACTCGACACGTTATTATTTCATTCTCGCACCGCACTAACACATTATATTATTATATTTACAGCATGTCCATATCGTATCGTTGTCACGTCGTCGACGATGCGTAATTATTTACAATTTATTTACAAACGTTCGTTTATCTTTGTTGTTCGCGCAGCGTTGTTAAACGATAGGAGAACAACTTGGCACAAGTGCGGACCGAACTCGAGATTCCACAGTTTCTTTTTTTTTTCTTTTTTTTCTTTTTTATATATTAATTATAATTCCTGGTCAATCAATCGTTCGTTCCAACTTTCCTCTTGACGTTCTTTCAATGAAGAGAACGAGGAAAAGAAAGAAAGAAGGAAAAAAAAAAAGAGAACACGGAAGAAGAAAATGGAAAGAAAAAAAAGAAAGAAAGAAAGAAAGGAAAAAGGAGAAGAAGAAACAAGTCGATCCGTTCGTTATTGGCGGACTTTGAAAAAAAAAAAATATTTCTTTCTTTCTCCTTTCTTTTTTCACCCTCTTCCCCTCCTTCTACCCGCGCACCCACCGCTTATCTTCCCGATTCGTAGAAAAGAATCGAAATCGATTGCCGATCTCTCGCAATGTCTTCTTCTTCCTCCTCCTCCTCCTCCTCCTCCTCCTCCTCCTCCTCCTCCTCCTCCTCCTCGAGATAATTCGAAGCGAAGAATACTCGTTTAACGTCGTTACTCGTTAGATAAGAACGACAAGTTTAGAATCCAAGATTTCTAAGACGTTGCCTTCATTCTCTCGATTGGTGTTGAGATATCGTATGGTGGGGCGTCAATCCTGGATGAGATAGCATTCCCATGGGATAGAGTCCGGCGGGCGTTAGGAGTCCCGGATGTGATCCGTATAGTGCAGTGTGGTGTTGCCTTACGGCGGACATTCGCAACTTCTCGATTTCCGCCTCCTGCAAACGTTTCGCCTTGGCCCGACGATTTTGAAACCAGATTTTCACCTGAAACGAGAAGAATGAAAAGTTGTTTCCCCTCGGGGAAAAAGAAAAAGAGAGGAAAAAAAAAAAGAAGAAAGAAAAAATACATAACCAAAAGTATATAGGCGCCTCTTCGTTTCACGAGTACGAGGACGAAGGAAAAAAAAACAAAAACAAAAAAAAAACAAAATCAAAAAAAAAAGATTCTACGAGCGGCAAATATTTTTTCGTCATTTGTTTTTATTTATTTTATTTTTTTTTTTTTAAATCAATCGACGTTTAAACACATCGAAGTCGATTGTCGTTTCAGGATGTAATTAATTATAGCGAAATTTTTTTCTATGACATAACTATGAAATTGTACGTTGTGTGATTTATCAGTGATTTAATTTAATAGAAAAGATGAAGTGAAATATTTATTCCTCGAATTAGGCGGCACGTAGAACGATCCTGATCGACGATCTCGATCGTTAAATTTCCGAAAGGGAATACGGAGAGAGAGGAAGATAGATAGATAGATAGATAGATAGATAGATAGAGAGAGAGAGAGAGAGAGAGGAGATCGAGAAGATCGAGAAGATCGAGAAGATCGAGCATGAGCTCTCACCGCGATCTAATTATCTCGGGAGATAATCTCTCGAGATAATTATCACGTCGGTTCGTTAAGCGGATACGAAAACGTCCTCGTACTCGTACGTATTAAATTTCAAGCTGCTACCGGAGGTGGATTTTACGATGGGAAGAGAGGGAGAGGGAGAAAGAGAGAGAGAGAGAGAGAGAGAGAGAGAAAACATTTAAAAATAATAATCCAAGATTGTTTTGTCCAATCGGTTTGAGAGCATCGGTATTAATTATCGGGTCTATAATGACGAAAACGATCGCTATAATAAATAAAGGCGAACTTTCTCGATTGGTAAAAATATGTTTGTTAGGTATGTGAAACGGTGGATAGGGAAGAGGGAGAATGATTAAAAGACAGAGAGAGAGAGAGAGAGAGAGAGAGAGAGAGAGAAAATACTTAAGCTTCGGCCAAGAGATAATTGTTACGGTCATCGCGAAAAACGTGCTTCAGCCAATTTGTAGCGATATTAATAACATTTACCGTCTAACGTTTCCTTCTCTCTTCCCCTCATCCTCCCTCTCACCCGTCTTACTCCTCTTCTCTTTCTCTGTGTGCTATATGCTTAGGGATGCGTACGTATGTAGGTACGTATGTACGTATATGTGTGTACTTCCTCTCTTTCCTTTTCGTCATGACGACGTCGCACTGACATAGTCGAGTTATACATATTACGTACGTTAATTGTTGCACGCCTAATATTATAGTGACGGATATATGCATATGTACGACGAAGGAAGTTACGTATTTTGATGAAAATTCGAACGATAGTAAGAATGGTTTTAATCTTCGGGTCGAGCGACGGTATTGAAACGAAAGAAAAAAAAAAAGAAAAAAAAAAAGAAAAAATAATAATTATCGTATCGTCGTGGGTAATATTGAAATGAATATAAATCATTTTTTTTTTCTTTCTCTCCCCCTCTCTCTCTCTCTCTCTCTCTCTCTCCTTATATTTTACTCTTTCTTTGTTGTATTCTTTATTTCTATCGGGCAACAATATTCGGATCATTTTGCTTCTTTCTTTTTCTTTTTATTTATATATTTATTCATTTAATCTATCCATCCGTCGAGTCTTCCAATTCGCGGTTGTCAAATATTTAAATCGTACGGAGAAATGTTACAGATAATTATATTATTCGAAACTGACTATGGTAACGTTGAAGAAGAGAATGTATTAATAGAAGGACAGAAACGTGTCGAGCTTGACGAAATGCCAAGATAATTAACTTCGAGACTATGAAAACCCGAAGTTCTGGGAAAGGGACTTACTTCTTACTCGCTGACTACTAACCTGAGTTTCTGTTAGATGGAGAGACGACGAGAACTCGGCTCGTTCGGCGACACTGAGATACTGTCTCTCGCGAAACTTCTTCTCTAGGGCTAGCAACTGTTGCGTCGTGAACGGTGTCCTCGGCTTCCGGTTGGGCTTGTGTTTCCTGAGGTTGCATTTGATCTTGGCGGGTTCTCCATTTTCTGGAAGAAGAGGAACGAAAGCAAAAAAAAAAAAAAAATTAAAAATACTAATATCAATGAAATTAGAACGAACGAAAACAATATTTCTCCTGGTCGGAGTGATCTTTCGTAGGTATATGCGATATCTGGTTTATACGTAAGAAGAAGAAGAAGAGGAAGAAGAACGACGACGAAAACAAAAGAAAAAAAAAATAAAAGAAACGAAAGAGAAAAAATTATAATAAATCGACATTATCGCTCATTATATCGTTCTGAAACGACCTATCGTGTAATCTACGATGATAGGAAATACCGCAGGATGTCGTAATCGCTTTTACGATATAAGAAAAAAGGGGAAAAAAGACAAAGAAAAGTACAAATAAGGACCGAAAGCGAAAGGCGAACAAACAAAAAATAATCGCAATGAGATTTTGCCCTTTGTCCGATCGGGAAGGACGTGGAAAGAAAAAGGAAGAAATTTGCAAAAGCAACGTCGATCTATCGAAACGATCGCGGCATAAAAAAAAAAAAAAACAAAAAAAGAAAGAAAAAAGAATATTTCCAATTATTAACCAGCCGGGGAGTTAAAAGCCGAAGGGAAGAAAAACTTCCCCCCTACCGACACCCCCGCCGCCTGCCACGATAGAAAGAAAGAGGAATGAAAAAGAAAAGAAAAGAAAAGAAAAGAAAAGAAAAGAAAAGAAAAGAGAAAAAGAAAAGAAGAGATAAAAATCTTCTTCGATATCGACACGTGTTGTTACAAGTTAAAAAAGATTAGAAGGCAATATAAGGGACACACGGTTGGCTCGATCAAGGGTAACACAAGGGACAAGAACATTAGGATAAGGAAGGGGGGGAGGGGAACATAGGACAACAGGTTGTTCGGTCTTAGAAACGTATCTTGGAACGAGTTCGAAGGTGTGTTCCCGGGCACGCCGTAGGTGAGAGAGACGAGCCGAGAGGGAAGAGAGGGAAGAGAGAGAGAGAGAGAGAGAGAGAGAGAGAGAGAGAGAGAGAGCCCGACCGCAATGTCCTGTTTTTGCTTTCGAAAGAGAGGAAAGGGGGGCGCTTTTAAAAATGGTTAAGGGAACCTAAGCGCCCGTAGGCCATTATTTTTCTTTTATAAAAAATACAACCGGCGCACCGGGGGCCAAAGAGTGTTGTTTCCTCCTGTCTATGTATGTACGTGTTTCTCCGGATAAGTCGATTCATAATTTTTCCGTCGGGACCGCGCCGCAAACTGGCCTCATTACGTTTTTGTCGATCGACCGCAAAATTCCGGCCACCGGTTTATTCCACGGATCCTCTCCCTCCCCCTCCCACTCCTCCTCCCCGTATTGTTTCTGTTTATAAGGCCTAAAGTTTTTCTTCCTTCTCCTCCTCCTCCTCCTCCTCCTCTTCGTATTCTTATTTTTCTTCCTCTTCCTCCTCCTCCCTTCCTTTTCTTCTTCTTACTTACTTACTTACTTACTTACTTATTTCTGCCTATTTTTTTTTTTTTTTTTATTTGTTCCTTCGAACACCCTAAGCCATCTACGCTTTATACACGCTGTCCCCTACCTCATTCGCCGGACGGACGTACAAGAAAAACCGTTTTTCCAATCTACACGGAATTATTAGTTGCAACAATGAACCCCACTCGCCCTCTCTCCTAACCCTCCGTCCTATACG
>OU426861.1:7601130-7608630 GCA_911387685.1 Dolichovespula media | reverse complement strand
AAAAGGACAAACAAGATCCGATTTTAATCCGAGCGAACGATCGAGTATGGCCATTCGAAATAATTAACTGATGCCGTTCAGATAGGCAGTAACGAGAAGGCAAAGATGATCCAAGGCACAATCGATTGAAAGAGAGGGACAGAGAAAGAGAGAGAGAGAGAGAAACAGATAGAAGGTCTCTCTCTCTCTCTCTCTCTCTCTCTCTCTCTCTCTCTTTGCTTTTCTTTCTTTGTTCGATTGCATAACTATCGACCACACGAACGACGATCCTCCATGGTGATTATTCCTTGATCGATTCGATCGAAGAAAAGATTTCAAGATGGATCGTTCCATTCGATGAACCAGTACGTCACGATCTCTCTCTCTCTCTCTCTCTCTCTCTCTCTCTTTCTCTCTCTTTCTTTTTCTCTCTTTACGATTGCGAGTTAAAGTTAATAACGAAACGAGCACAACGCTAATTTCAATATTTTTAGAATTTTAAGAATCTCTCTTGTTTTCAATATGGCGATTCGAGACGCGTTTCCATCTTACTTTTTTTCCCCTCATAGATTCCTTTTTAAAAAGTGTTTCATATCGTCGTTTAAAGACTCGAGTGCCACTTCTCCTCGAAATTCGCTCGAATGAAAAACGGTAGAAAGTTTTTAAGAAAGAGAGAGAGAGAGAGAGAGAGAGAGAGAGAGAGAGAGAGGGTGTGAAAAGTTTCCTTATGCGTAGACAATCTCTATACCAGACGCCATATTTCAATATTACGTTTTACTCCATCCCTCCCTCCTTTTCTCTCCCCCTTTCTCTATCTATCTTACTATCTATCCGTCTTTTTCATTCCTCCGTCGTATTCGTCGGCAATTCTGAGCGAACAAATATTATGAAAATTATCCTAATAGCATGTAACATTAACGCAATATTATCGTATTAAATCGAAACGGAGAAATAGAGATACGCTAATTGATACAAGTTATTATATTATTTACCGGAAGATCGGACGACTTTGATATGAAATGAAATGTAATGAAAAGGAAAGAGAAAGAAAAAACAAAATGAAAAAAAAAGAGAGAAAAAACAAACAACAGCAAAAAATAAAGAGAGAGAGAGAGAGAGAGAGAGAGAGAGAGAGTGAGAGAGAGAGAGGAAGGGTGGAGTAGGGGAGGTGACAAAAAAACAACAAATATTAACATACTAGATAATAAGTATGTATATTAACATGTTTTACGTTGCAAGAAATTAATTTTAACGCGTGACATTTTCTCTCTCTGTTTCTCTCTCTCTCTCTCTCTCTCTCTCTCTCTCTCTCTTCGTGTAATATGTCTTATATAATTTTATCTCTAATATATAGTCACATAAGATTTACATAACATATTCATTCACATCACATATCAAAACACATTCATTCGTCAAAATTCTTATCTTTTAATTACGTTTCTTAAAGGAGAAGAAAAAAGAAGAAAAAAAAAAGAAAAGAAAAAAAAGAATACGTGTATATATATAATACGATTCTAAATATATATATATATATATATATATATATATATATATATATATATGTATACATATACATATACATATTCATATATATATATACATATATATATATATATGCATAATACGATTTTAAAAGAATGCAGTCTCGTTCGTTACGCTCGATCGTGTTCGACGCGAAGCGACGGTAGGCTATCGTAAGGTAAGAAGCGAGGGCAGCCATTAAGGCGAGCCAACCGACCAATCGATTTTCCAATGGTGACCTTTCGATTCTTACCGGAAGCACCTCCTTGCTCTCTTAATCGAAGCTTCATTGTTTCGATCCTCAAATTCGAAACTCAGATAGGCATATATGCACGATCACTGAACGCTTGACCTCGCCCTCTTGCCCTTCCATTTGATCTCAGACAAGTATTTTGCTCGATCAATAAACCCTGACCTCAATAATTAATACAAACGATGTGATACTCTAGCTTCAAATTGATAGTCCGATTTCTTCTTCTCCTTCTTCTTCTTCTTCTCCTTTTTTCTTCTTTTTATCTTTCTTGTCGCTTTCTTCTCTCTATCTCTCTCTCTCTCTCTCTCTCTCTCTCTCTCTCTCTCTCTCTCTTTGCCTTGATTTTTGCAAGAACGATGACACGCGCCGTGTTCCTACGTTCAAGTTCATGCATTCGTGTTCCCAACAATTATTAATATATTCACCGTTTTTTTTCGATTTATCGTTTCAATTAACGCCGATCGATTAAATGAATTTCTTTACACGCTATCATATTCAATTATCATCGATTGAGCGTTCGCGCGTAAGCCTCATATACATATATATATATATATATATCATAAAAAAATTGTCTCGTTTGAAATTGTTTCGTTGGATATCACGTGTCCATCTAAAAGTCAATCTACGTATACCATTGCTTACGTAGTTGATTCCCATCCTACTGGTCGTACATGTAGCGGAAGAAAGAAAAAAAATAAGAAAGAATATAAAAAAAAAAAGAAAAGAAAAAGTAAAGAAATCCGTGTAAGCCCTATAATCCCAGAAAAGCTTTACAACAACGAGATCTTCTAATGTACGGTTGGACGAGGTAAAGACTTATCAAATTTACGATGCGTCTCGTTTCGTATTCGTGAAAGAATTCGAAGAAGAAAAAGAATTTGAAGAAGAAGAAGAAGAAGAAGAAGAAGAAGAAGAAGAAGAAGAAGAAGAAGAAGAAGAAGAAGAGAAGGAGGGATGAGGAAGAAGAGCGCAATTGGACTTGAGCCAAAGTTTAAAGAGGATTCGGAAATGGTGGGTACAAACGCGTTTAGGTAAACCACCTCGACTAATTGCGAATGATCGCGATCGAATTTGGGATCGATCTTGAAATGTAGTATGAGATTCGACGGGACGGGTTAGCGAACGTCAAACGTGTGGGATATGACAGAGCGTTTAAATGAACTTACCGTTTAATGGCGCATGATGACCAAAATGAGAAGGGAAAAATGTAGCGGTGGCAGCGGCCGCGGCGGCGGCAGCGGCAGCAGCCTGATGTCCGGCACCCCAAACGGCAGGATGAAGGCCAGGTGGTATGCCAGGGATGGTACCTAACGTTGAGAAACCACCGACGTAAGCTGGAGTTGGCCTAACCGGCGTTGGACTCGATCCGTGTTGTTGTTGAAGATCCTCGACGTCCACCAGACTATTCTCATCGTCGTCATCGATATCCTCGATCTCGGAACACCTTGACCTTCCTTCCTCCTGTGAGCTACTTCTCGGCGATTGAGAACCATAGTCTTTCTGCGAATTCGTCGTTGTTTTTGGCGATGGTGCTGAACACTTGATTAACACTTGGTTATCCGTAGATAATGGCGTGTCGTTGTTGTTGTTATTGTTATTGTTGACGGTGGTAGTGTTGTTGATGGTGGTGGTGGTGGTGGTGGTGGTGTTGGCGGTGTTGGTAGTTCTGATCCTATAGTCGATCGTCCCGTAAGACGTGTGTCTGTCCGTTGCCGATTCTAAACCAAATTCGACGTCGGTGTATCTCGAGGGCGGTGTCGTTCTAGTTTCTGTCGTTATTCCTGGCGAATCGCAGGTGTATTGTGGCGTCTTAGCTTCTAGATTGGGCGACGCCGATAAGTTATACCTGTTCGTTCGAAGATCGCTAGGATATTTCGTAGGTGTGTTAGAGGTTATGGATAACGTAGTAACGTGATCTTGTCGTATCGGCGAGTAAGAGGCGATCGGTGAGGATTCCAACGGGATCGTCGAGGTGTCTTGCCTGGTCGTTCTCTCCGGCGACTTCCTAGTGTCCGCCAATAATGCAGCCACGGAGAAACTCAATCTATGTGCCGGTCTAGGACTAGGTTGCGGTGCTTGTGCCTCGTCGGCCGATCCTGGACTGGTCGATGGAGGCGTCACCGGCGAGGTCATCCTTAGTACTGTCATTCTTAAACCGTAATCGTAATTCTCACTTTCCGTTAAACGTAATATTAAGACCTTCAGGCCTTTCGACAACTCATTTAAGAGTCCTCATAAACTTTCCTCGTTATTTTCTCGTGTCCTCGTCGAATTAACGAAATAGTCGTTGAATCATCGACGATCGAATATCGGAATCGATCGAGAAACAGTTCTCACGATCTATATATATATATATATATATATGTATATATATATATATATACATATATATTTATCACCTTAATTAAACACACTAAATCTAATGATACCTGTCTATATCGGACGTAGAGTAGAAGAATAAAGAAAGAAACGAAAGAGATAAGAGATAGATAGATAGATAGATAGATAGGTATATAGATAGATATATAGACAGATAAACAGATATATAGATGGTAAGATATATATATATATAGATAGATAGATGAATAGATACGGATGATAATATATCGTCTATATAGTTCTATTACGTTGTCACTCGTTTTGACAGCTAAGTTGAGGATCGAGGATCGATGATGATCACTGATGAGCTGACCTAACGAACAGCCTCCGTACGAGTCGAGCTCTCCGTGTAGACTGACTTTGACCATTCTGCCAACTCCAAACGGACTTTTTCCTTTTGCGCCCTGCGGCAACTGGACCGAAGGTGGGGGTATCGACGTTCGTGGAAGGGAGAGGGAAGGAGAACAAGAGAGCGACCGAGCTACCGAGCGAGAAGGAGCGAGACATAGAGCGAGACAGAGAGCGAGAGCGAGAGCGAGAGCGAGAACGAGAGCGAGAGCGAGAGCGAGAGCGAGAGCGAGAGCGAGAGCGAGAGAGAGAGTGAGTTACTCACTCGTACGCGGGGAGTCAGAACGAGTGATGGAAGGGGTATTTGAGGTAGGGGTGAACAAGAGAGTGAGAGAGAGATGGATAGATAGAGATAGAGATAGTAAGAGAGAGAGAGAGAGAGAGGGAAAGAGATTAAGAGAGCAAGAGAGAGAAAGATAGAGAGTGGAAACAGGGCGAGGCTTCGTTCCATCAACGGAGGCTTTACTAAAACGGCTCCGCCTACTTGTGGACGGAGTTTATGCTAGCAAACCGAGACTAGCTATATGAACATTTTTCCAGCATATACTCGATTCTCTCATGCAAATGCCGACTGCACTGGGTTCGACGGGTTGGTGGGAAGGTGAGGTAGTAAAGGCGGCGAGGGCGGATGGCGGCTGGAAGGGATTAGAAGGGTCGAGACGTAGAGAGGAATGTGTTCGAAGAGAGAGAGAGAGAGAGAGAGAAAGAGAGAGAGTGAGTGAGTGAGAGAGATAGATTTAATCGGCCAGGCTCGCCTTCCTACGTCGGAGACGGTAATGAGCGTAATTGACCAATTAGGCTTGGCGATTAAGACAGAAAGGGAGGGGGTAAATGAAAAAGAAAAAGAAAAAGTATGAAAGAAAAGAAAATGAATATTAAGACTGAGGGCGAGGGAGAAACGTTGTCGTCGAGTGGTCGTCCTGAACTCACACCCCCACCACCCACCCACACTCTTTTCATTCGTAATTGTCGATTGATTAGTATCGGTGGATTAGAAAAAAACAAAAACAAAGAAAAACAAAAAGAAAAAAAATAAAAGGAAAAGCAACATAGAGAAACGTTTGAGACGTTTCGCTCGTTGGAAAGGAAAATGAAATTTCTAAAATTAGTTTTGCATGAATACGTAATACATATATCGTAAAACTATAAAATGAAGACAGCTATTAGTAACGATCATAGTGTAATTACGTGTAGAACATTAATTACTTACTTGGTATACGTATATGATCGAATATCAACATCTTGCCACTTTCTCCTCCCCTTCCTCCTCTTCCTCCTCCTCCTCCTTCCTCCTTCCTCCTTCCTCCCAACCCACTCACTGCGGGCCATCATCCCTCTTACCACCACCACCGTCGTCCAAATGGAATCGACATAATAATAAAGCTTAACGATCGTTCAGTAGGACCCTTAAACGTGGCAACCGTAAACTCTAATCGACACGATAAATCGGGAGATCCCGTCCCACGATCAGAAAATTACATATCTAAACGTATACACGTCGATCCTCCCCCCTCCCCTCCCTTCCAACGTTTTAACGGCCATCAAAAAGGGCTAAACGAGAATGATAAGGAAATTATACGACCGATAGATTTACCTACTTACTTAGGTACTCGTTTTATCACGCGATCGTTAACAAAAAAAAAAAAAACAGATAAAGAAAAAGAAAAGGAAAAAGAAAAAGAAAAAGCAAAAGAAGAGAGCAATAGAATTCGTAGCCGATTGCTCGAAAAAGTTTTCTGTATCATCTCGGTCGTTGTTTCGTCTTTCTTTACTACTCTTGTCTTCTTTCTTTTTTTACACTAAGGCTAAAAAAAGAAGAAGGAGAAGAAGAAGAAGAGAAGAAAGAAAGAACATAATACGATTGAAGGCGAGACCAACTTCATCGCTAAGGATTTGAACAGAGAGAAAGAGAGAGAGGAAGAGAAGAGAGAAGAGAGAGAGGGCGTAGAGGGTGGGAGGGAGGGGGAGGGCAGGTGGAGAAATATCGATCGGAACTCGACGTCGAGTGGTTCTCTCTCTCTCTCTCTCTCTCTCTCTCTCTCTCTCTCTTTCACTCACTCGCTCACTCATTCGCTCATTCCACTCTCGTAGGGTAAAACCAAGCAAGCAAGCAAGCAAGCAAGCAAGGCTCCTCCCTGCCCTCCCCATCGTCACCCACACCACTCGCACTCTCTCCCTCCCCTCTCCATCCCGTCCCATCGCCAAAAATTGAGATTTCTCACGGGCTAACACTTCTATCCTCGATAGAAGTTCGTTTCGAGCAGACAGACATAACAACCACTGTAGAACTGTTTTAACAGTCACATATACAGTAGCAGCCTTTCGTCCGTCATATTTACGGTGGCACCCCCATGTCACAAACCGGCTAACTTTGGCGATAAGCAAAAACAAATGAGTCTCGATAAAGAGAGAGAGGGAGAGAGAGAGAGAGAGAGAGAGAGAGAGACAGGGTTGCTGTTGCTGTTGCTGTTGCTGTTACTGTTGCTGTTGTTGTCGCTGTTGCTGTTGCTGTTGCTGTTGCTGTTGCTAGTGGTCGCTGTTAGTATTGCCTGTTGGTGTTGCGATGGCGATGGTGTTGGTGTTGGTGTTGGTGTTGGTGGTGGTTGTGGTGGTTGTGTCGGTGCTGCTACTACTGCTGTTGGGTTGGAACAGTCAACGAAAGAGACAGAGAGGGTGCTGCCGATAAGCCGTAAACGAATAAAACCTCGGTGGACGTTCTTCCATTTGTGCGGGGGAATTGGCTCTCGCCGTAAATTTCATCGCGCGAACTTCCGAGCCGTTGTCGGCGGACACAACCGAGTACTACTACCTCTCTGACACCTCTCTCGTCACTGTTTTCCCTCTTTCTTTCTCTCTGTCTCCCATTCTACCTCTCTTTCTCTCTCTTTCTCTCTCTCTCTTTCTTTCGGACTTGGTATTTCTCTTTCTCATATCTTCTACAAGCTCGTTTATCGATCGTGTAACAAATCAAAGGACTTTTTTGAACTGATAGAGGTACACTCGAAGGGCCTTGAGATATA
>OU426861.1:7541130-7586130 GCA_911387685.1 Dolichovespula media | reverse complement strand
CTGCCTGACTGCCTGACTGCCTGACTGCCTGACTGCTTGCTTGTTTGCTTGCTTGGCTGACTGCTTGCTTGCTTGCTTGCTTGCTTGCCACTGTGTACCTCGCGACCATCCTTCTTTTCCTCGTTCTCGCTTCTGTCTACTCCGTGTCGTTCCTCTTCGTCCTCTTTGCCCGTACAACTAAACTGTTTACTATGACAAAAGAGAGAGAGAGAGAGAGAGAGAGAGAGAGAGAGAGAGAGAGAGGGAGAGAATATTTTTACTTCCTCTGAAGGTGCCACCGTTTAGCGGACCATAAAAGTGACATAAACTTTGTTTATTCTCGTCTTTTTATTCATCTCTTTTATCGTTTCCTTTCCTTTCTGAAAATTTCGATAATTCGAAACCCTTTCTCTCGATAATATCATCAACTCCATTCTCGCCTAACAATTAATTTGTTTTTTCTGTTTCGTTTTTTTCTTTTTTTTTTTTTTTTTTTTGAACGACGTATTATTAACAAATAATTTGACGGAAATTTGTCGGATTGATATTAAAAAATAAAATATCTCTATAATAATGCTCTATTTGAAATAATTTCATTGCTTAAAGGTATCTAATATAAATTCGATCGGTATAATCTAAATCGTTATTTAATCGATCGAATGATTGTTCGTATTCGAACGATAGTGTATATTTGATAAAAGTCGATATATCTACGTCGTCTTTACCTATCACCTACCAACTATCTACCTACCTACCTAACTATCTACCTACTCACTTTTTTTTTTTCTCTCTTTCTATCCCCATTTATCGGGACACCCGATCAGGGAAGCGAAAATCTGGCAAAAGGGCGGGTCGAACGGAGATCTCGCACGACAATCCAAAAAGGATCGTAAAGTGCCCGCGAGCGTGACGGTAGAATGGTTCTCGGAAAGGGTGAGCGAGTACGGCCACGTGTTTAGAATTAGAACACGGCGGGTATACTGTTAACGTTAAGTCCATTGCCATGAGGAGAAGGAGTTTCAATGTCCGATCGAACTTATTCGTGTTCGTTGTGATACGATGAACGAACGAACGAACGAACGAACGAACGAGCGATATTTTTGATTCCTCTCAGAGTCGATTAAAATTATATCGAAATTACGTCGAGCCTTGAAAGGACGTTCGACGTTCGGACTCTAATTCCGTCGTATCGTAAAATTTGTTTTTCTTTTCCTTCTCTCTCTTTTTTTTTATTTTTTTTTTATTTTTTTAACGCTGCAACGAAGAAAAAAATAATCGCGAGAAAGTATTTGAAGAAAAAAAAAAAAAAAAAAAAAGAAAGAAAAACAATGTACACCTACTTTACTATAATTTACTACTATTACTGAAATTTACACCCACTTTACTATAATACCTGTTTGAACTAATTATAACCGAGGATATTCATCGAATTATTTCGATGTCAAAAAAAGTCTTTTTATACCGACCTAATCATTCATTCCTTCTAAGTCTACCACACCTCTACCTACAAGTAGGGTGATTCCGCTTCCCAAAACATTTAAAACACTCGTAAGAGAGGACGTGACGCCTAGGTACATATGTTTCGGCGAACGGTGGGTGGGGTGAGTGGGGTGACGCGTAGCGGGTTGGGGTTCTCTCGCTTGAGGGACGGACGGGCGGACGGACGGAGGGACGGGTGGGAAGGGGGAGGGGTGGAAGAGAGAAACGGGAAGGTTGCAGACGGACGGAGTGAAATACATAGAAAAGGATAGATAGAAATATACGAGATGTGCCGGCGGTTGTAGTATTCGCATTCCGTATACGCGTGCCGTACTGTCAGTTTGGAAAGCGAATGATACGTAATTTATAACGACGACGAGGCTAAATATCCGCGTTAAGTATGAACGAATGGGAAGACGAAAGGAAACGGGGGCGGGACGAGGTGGGGTTGGGAAAGAGAAAGAGAGAGAGAGAGAGAGAGAGAGATGATAAGGGATAGGAGGAGCAGAGACAGACGGTCGAGAAGTTCGAAACTCCGTGACAAGAAGAGAAGAGAAGAGAAGAGGAGATGAGAGGAAAGGAGAGGAGAGGAGAGATGAGATGAGATGAGATGAGATGAGATGAGAGGAGAGGAGAGGAGAGGAGAGGAGAGTTTGCGGTCGAAGAAGACGAGCAGTGTCTAAATATCGAGCACATGTCGGCTTCCCTCTACCCTCTCTCTTAAACGCCACCGAAAATAGAAGGCACCGTGGTCTCCCATACGTCATCTCGCTGGATACCAACTCCGACCTAGCATAGACTCTCGAGAACTCTTAACTTTCTTCTCTTCTGATATCTATCACTCTCCCTCTCTCTCTCTCTCTCTCTCTCTCTCTCTATCTCTTTCTCTCTTACTCTCTCTTTATCTCCTTCTTTCTTCAATTATCCTCTCTTTTTTTTTTTTACTCGATCTATACACACATATATGTATATTTATTATTCTTTTTTTTTTCCAATTTCTTAGCTCTCTTTAACTGCGCGTTTCGATTAGAAAAAAAAAAAAAAAATAAAAAAAAGTAACGCTTCAAAAAAATTAAACATTCTTACGATCAGATTTAATCGTATTATCAGCGGTCACCGGTATCATTCCCAATTTTAAATGCGTTCCTTGGATCTTGGAGATAAATATGAAAAATTATATATCGACGGTATTATAATCTATTATTATTATTATTATTATTATTATTATTATTATTATTATCGTAAAAAAATTTTAATTCGAATTCGTCCGATCTGACGAGGCGTCTTAATCTCGATGATTGTTGGTGTCGTCATGAGAGGAAAAAACAAAAAAAATTAAAAAATATATAAAAAAATAAAATCAACAAAAAAGAAATAAAAATAAGTAAAATATACATACATATATTTTATATATATTTTTCAAAATATAGATAAAATTAAAGATATATTTTTATATATTTATATATAATTAAAGATATATCTTTATATATATATATATAAACAGGGAAATAAACGAAGGAGGTCGAAGGAAATCGTTAAGGCGATTAAAAAGACGAGAGAGAGAGAGAGAGAGAGAGAGAGAGAGAGAGAGAGAGAGATCTTCTCGGAGAAGCGGCAACCGGATTCATCGCCTCGATCTTGCCAGTTTTATTTCTTCGAGTCGGGAGGCGCGACCCATCACGCGCTCACGACCCACCTAGTCAATTAAGAAGACAGCCGGTCTATTAGGGGATACCCGACTCTTCTCATCTCTCTCTCTCTCTCTCTCTCTCTCTCTCTCTCTCTTTTACTCTCTCTCTCTCACTCCTTTCACGAAAGCATCGCGCGTGCAGCCGCGCACGAAGGCACGAGAAATGAGGAAAGAAGAAGAAGGAGGTGGAGGACGAGGAGAAGAGAGAGAGAGAGAGAGAGAGAGAGAGAGAGAGAGACAAAAAGAAACGAAGGAAAGACGAGGAGGAAAAATAGAATGCCATGAGGAAAGTGAATACTACCAACGGGGGACAGTGTTCTCTGTCACTTAAATCGAAGGAACATACATTTTGCACGGATGAATTCATTTTCGTTTAATGTCCCTAGCGATATATAATCTCTCTCTTTCTCTCTTTTGAACGACAACAACCCCTCTACCTTCTCTCTCATAATTAATTTGACAATTAATTTTTCTTCTTTCTTTTTTCTTCTTCTTCTTCTTCTTCTTCTTCTTCTTCTTCTACTTCTTCATCTTCTTTCGTCTTTTCTTTTCTTTTTTCTGAACGTCCATCGGAAAACGTTTATCTCTTCAAAAAAAAAAAAAAAAAAAAAAAGAAGAAGAAATAAATAAAAAGACACTTTTCTCTTCTTCGTTTCGATAACTACAATCGCTGTCTACCAACTTTCGATAATTGATCTATTTTATCGTCGAGTTATACTTACGATTAATAAATGGAAAATTAATAACGAAGAACGATTATTATTGACGAATGAAATTTCTTTTCGACGATTTGTTAAATATAATTTGATCGACGACTACAATTACTTTACTCCAATTGCTATGTAATGAATTTTCGCGTTTGACAGAACGAATGTGTGTGTGTGTGTGTGCGCGCGCGTTTGTGTACCTTAAACCTCGATAATGATATCCAATCAGACGTTTACTTCCTATGAAAATTGATCTTCGTCGATCAGCTCTGTTAAGACGATGGTGACTTCAATGTTTAGAAAAAAATAAATAAATAAATAAGTAAAAAAAAAAAGAGAGAGAGAGAGAGAGAGAGAGAGAGAGAGAAGATACGATAGTTAATTAATAAAATATCCATGACGTTAATAAAATTAATGAAATATCGTTGGTTTCGTTAGATTAGAAATTCGATCGATAACTCGCATGCTTTTGCTTTTCATTTTGTTTCTCATAGAAAATCGATCTTCGAGGTTTAGTCGATCTACGCGTGCAAGCGTAGCGCGTACTCTCTCTCTCTCTCTTCTTCTCTCTCTCTCTCTCTCTCTCTCTCTCTCTCTCTCATACTCTCTTATTCTTCGAATAGCTCGTGAATAGTGTTACGGACTGGAAAATGGATTCTGGTTTGGGCCTCACGCCCTCGACGATCTTACAATCTTTAAACGAGTCGAAGAGAAAGAAAGAGAGATAGATAGAGAAAAAGAAAGAGAGAGAGAGAGAGAGAGAGGGAGAGAATAAAAGTGTATAGACTAACCTCCGAAGGATTCGTTCCATGTGCATTGTCGTCCACACGAAGGATAAAGTTTTTGAGCGAAACGTTAGAAAATGTCCCATCGCGCCTTCCATCGTCTCCCATCGTCAGTATAGTCGGTTCGAACGTTCTCGCATAATTGCGATTTAAGAGTCCTGTTCGTCGAACAGCTGCGACCAACCGACAATAGAGGAACCACTCGAGACGGACAATCGAACAATTTGGTGGCCTGAGTCAAAAGTTATCGCCAGTTAGATTTTTCTTCTTCTTCTTCTTTCTCTTTTTACAATTCTTTTTTTTCAACGATCCCTCAAACGATCGCTTCTACCCTCTGAAAATCATTTTTCCTCCCTCCCATCCCTCTATTTTTCTTTCGGTTCCATTACGAAACCAAAGTATTTACAATGGCGTACCATAGAAAATCTATGCCTTAAGAATCTCGAAAAAACGGTTTATAATGACGACGAGGACAACGACGACGATATGATGACTCTCAATACATTTGTTGATGTCGATCGTACGATAATTTTGTTACTTAGGTAAATAAACGAGAAAGAAATAGAAAGGAAGAAAATAGAAAAATCATTGAAGATTTTGCATTTATTTGATTATCGATGTGCGATTGTTCGCACGGAGACGATCGTTCAAACAATAATAATAATAATAATAATAACAATAGTGATAATAACAATGATAATAATGATAACAATAACGATAATAACAGCGTTAGGAAAAAAAAATTGTGTCCTCTTCGTCGGGTGAATGATCGTTTGCTGCGATTTGGTGAAAAGAAAAAAAAAAAAAGAAGAAAGAAAGAAAACAAAAAGGAAAACAAGACGGATAAAAAAGAAAAGGGAAACCATTGAGAACAAAAACGTGTCAAGGTTAATGAAGCCAGGTTAGGGGGTAGATCGGTTGAAGGGTGATCGTAAGAAACGGCATGGCATAAAATACTCCGTTCGTATTCGGTGCTACGAAATTTTCTATGGTATACTATTGGTCGTATAGGGTCGTAAAGGGGAGCGCGGGTACGATGAGGAGTGTGGCGGTGAACGTGGGAAGAGGGGCGCGGGGTGGCATGGCATAAACCAATGAATGGGTGGATCGGTATTGCCGTGGAGAAGTCAAAGTTCTAAAAGATTCTCGAATTTGGCATTGTGCCTGAGATGCGACCGTGAAAAACCATTTCAAGTTGTTTAAATCCTTGTGTAGCAATAGCCGAGAGTATATGGGGCCAATGGTGTCGCTTACCGTTCTCGAGTGGGTACGATTGTCGACATCCTGAAAAGAGTGAAATTGAGTCGGACAACCTAAACCCGCAGTTCGAGCAGGTGTCGAAGCTCTATTCTTTCTCTCTCTCTCTCTCTCTCTCTTTCTCGTTCTTCTTTATTTTCCTTCTTTCATTCGTTCCTTCTCGGACCTACCGAGTTCCTCGTAGAAACTTCCGAGAAACAGTCGTAAACTCATCTAGAGAATGTCTTAAAATGTATATTTGTTGCAGAACACTTTTGACTAATTCTAAAAGAGAAACAAAATTTACGATTTAAAAAGTGATTTCCTAAGTTTTACCATCGATGGATATATATATATATATATATATATATATATATATATATATATGTGTGTGTGTATTTATAAAAAAGGGATCTTATGTAATGGCTAAATAAATAACGTATAGAATTTATCCAGATAAATCTATAGTAATATTGTATGTATACATGCACACACACACACACACACACACACACACACACACACGTGTTATTATGTGTGTGTACGTATATATAATATATAATCCTGATAATGCGAGAAATTAATTGGTAATAAATAATCGTTCCAACGTTAACGCGTCATATCGAACGTAGGAATTATATAATCAAATACCAGATATAATCTTGAAACCTTTCCCGATCGTTATATGCGTTAGAAAGCGCATTCCACGGTTATATCAAAACGACGTTCCGATAAATTTCAAAAGAAAGAAAGAAAGAAAGAAAGAAAGAAAAAAGAAAAGAGAAAAAAGTCGATGAGAGCGAACGGAGGAAAAGGGAAAAAAGAAGAGACAGATAAGAGACTTAACGATCCGATCCGCGAGAGAGAGAGAGAGAGAGAGAGAGAAAGAGAAAGACAAAAAGAAAAAAGAAAAAAAAAATTTTCGAATCGATCGCATTGACCGAGATACTACTCGTAATCTAACGATCCGTTTCATGATAGATTATACAGTAATCTAACTCCTCGTCTTTTTCTTCTTCAGTTGCGTGAATGAAAGAAGAACGAGAACGACGACGACGAAGGCGTAGACGAAGAAAAAGAAAAAAGAAATAAAAAAGGAAAGAAGAAGAAGAAGAAGAAATAAAAATCTCTCCTTAAAAATGATAGGACCGGTAGAACTAACCCGATGGATTATTAAACTCCTTACGATCGGCATCGTTTAAACCGGCTTCCAAACGCTTAGTATAAACTAATTTATCCCCATAAAAATGGGCTTAATGAGTCAAATTAACGTGGCCTGTTTGATATATGCCTATAGACGTACACATATGTATATATACATAAACATGCATACGTACACATACATGCATACATACATATATATATACATATATATATATATATATATATATATATATATATATATATATATATATATATATATATATATAAAACGAAGGCACACGCCGTCTATGGTTGCCGCGCTTGTGCCCGGTGTCGTCCACGACTAAAAGTGATATACAGTTTGGTAATGGTGCCGGACGATCCGACACCTGGCTCTCTTTTTCCTCCTCCTCCTCCTCCTCCTCCTCCTCCTCCTCTTTCTCCTCGTCTTCATCCTCCTTCTCTTTCTCCTTCTCATTCTCCCTCACCTCTCGATCTTTATATCCTCTTTTGTAAGCGGTTGCCTAAAGATCCTCTTTTCGAATCCCTCCTTCACCTCCTCAACCTCTTTCTCCTCCTCCTCCTCCTCCTCCTCCTCCTCCTCCTTCTTCGTCTTCTTCGTTTACTCTCTTCTTCTTCTTCTTCTTCTACTTCTTCTTCGTCTTCTTCTTCTTCTTCTTCTTCTTCTTCTTCTCCTGCTAAGAAGAGACACGATCCCCATAAACTCATGGAGCATTTGGTAAAATGATTCTAAAGTGTATTCAAAATACCATCTCCTCCAAAGCGTCCAAGGGATGTAGTTCTTATGGTTTTCAATGACGTTAAATGTTCTTGGATAGTAACGGCCACGGGAACGATGAGAATACGGCTGATTGCCGTATTCGTTCTACGGCCATAGAATACAAATGGGCTTTATTTCTTTTTTAGTTTTTTTTTCTTTTTTTTTTTTATTTATTTCTCTATCTCTTTTTCCTTCTCTTTTTTTCTTCTTTCTTTTCTTCTCCTTCTTGAAAAATTCTTCTCTCTTTCCTTTCTTTCCCTTTCTTTCCTTTCCTTCCTTTCCTTTCATTTCTCTTCTTTCGTTTTCTCTTATTAGATGATGCCTTATCTTTGAACGATTGAAATTTTCTTTAATAAAAATTCAACGACGAATGTACGGGCGCGCGCATTCACACACACGAGTGCACACCGTTCAATGATTATGTTAAAAGTTTCGTTTCGATAATGATTAAAAAGAAAGAAAAAAAAGAGAGAGAGAGAGAGTGAAAAAAATTTACAAATCGATACGAATGACATTTAACATCGTGTATAGACAAAATATAATGCATATAAATGATTTTCGAATGATGTACAAAATGTAAAATGGATCGCCGTCCATGGAATCGGAAATTAATGTTCATGGAAATTAAAGATATTGATGATGGTGGTGATGATGATGATGATGATGATAAAACAAAAAGGAAAAAAAGAAATAACCAGAACGATCCGAATGAGATTAATCAGTGTACGCGATGAAGTAAAATATAAATGATTTTCGAACGATATAGAAAATAAAATGTATCACTGTCGATTGGGATCAAAAATTGATTATTCATGGAAATTGAAGATAATTATAATGACGATGAAACTAGATGAAAAACAAAAATAAATAAATAAATAAATAAATAAATAAATAAATAACCCGGAACGATCCGAATGACATTAGTTATTGCATAGATTAAAGTAACATACAATTGATATACGAACGATATAGAAAATAAAATGAATCACTGTCGACGGAATCGAAAATTGATTATACATGGGAATCGAAGATAATTGTAATGACGATAAAATTAAATGAATAAACAAACATAAATAAATAAAATAAATAAATAACGAATGACATTCGTCATTGCATAGATTCAAATAATATACAATTGATTTATAAACGATATAGAAAATAAAAGTAGATCACGATCGATCGTATTTCTCAATGGTTAGAATTCTCTCATTGGCGAATATAACGAATCTTAAAGGGAATAATTTTGAAATCGAAAGATCGATCGTTCGTGGTACGAAAAGAGGAATCTCGATGGATGAAGTGTCACTGCGCTCCAAATAGTCGACGAAAATCTGAGAGGAGGAGGCGCATGAGTGCGAGCGCGCGCGCGCGCGCGCGCGCCCGTCCGAGTCCTCTCGGCCAAACGCGTGGGTAGAAAAATGTGCGACGCGCGTTCTCTCGTGGCGGTCCATTGAAAAGGAGCCAAAGGAGTCCAAAAGAAGAGAGTCAGGTACAGCTGCTTTTAAAAACCTCGTGTGTTAAGATGATCGATCTCTTTTTTTCTCTCTCTCTCTCTCTCTCTCTCTTTTTCTCTCTCGAACACACACGTACACTCTCTTTTTCTCACCACTTTCTTCCTCTATCGTAGAATCGTTCGGAAAATTTCGTAAATAGTCCTTCGAGTTTTCTTGAAAGGAAGACCTAAGAGAGGGAAGGGAGAAAAAAGAAAGAAAGAAAGAAAGAAAGAAAAAAGAGACAAAGAGAAGGAGAGCACGAGAGAGAGAGAGAGAGAGAGAGAGAGAGAGAGAGAGAAGAAAAGAAATCCGCCACGATACCGGCAATTTCAAATTTCGTCGCGACGAAATCATTGCTAAGTTAAGTTCGTTCGATTGAAGTTAATATTGAAGATAAACTTGGTAACGCCAAGTTTCCATTGAAATTTTAATACGTAAATATCGCGATATCGTTGGAGAAGTTCTCTCTCTCTCTCTCTCTCTCTTTTTCTTTTTTTTTTTTGCTTTGTCGCCGCATAGAAACACGCTCGATTGCTCCCGCGCGTGAACTTTTTCGCTCGTGAAGGACGCTTTTCACCTGGCCTGTACTTACGTCGGGCCAAAGCAAGAGAAGGTGTGACTATGTTTGAATACACTGTTGATTGGGCCATAAATGTGTCTCTCCGAGTACAAACAGTCTCTTCTTTTTTCCTTCCTCTTCACCTCCCTCCAACCACCACCATCATCGTCACCACCACCACCATCACCATCACCACCACCATGATCGCCATTATCATCGCCACCCCTCGACTCCTCTTCACTCTCTCTCTCTCTCTCTCTCTCTCTTTCGCTCTCTGTCTCTCTCCCCCTTTCCTTTTAGTCTATTTTTCTTTTTCTCTCGAAAAGCCGAAGGGCCACACGCAGAATCTCGAGATCGAGGACGTTCGAGAATGCTGCAAATGCCACGAAGAATCCCTTTTTCGCCCATTGAACTCGAGATTGACCTTCGAATATTATTACAAGTCTTCCTTTAAGTATTATTAATTAATCCTCGTTCTATATATAAATATACGTACGTGTATTTTTTTTTTCCTCTCTTTTCTCAATTTTATCTTGCTAACGAGTTATTCGGTCTCGTACATGTTCTTACTTTTTTTCTTTTTTTTTTTTTTATTACTACTCCTTACGTTCTTGAAATTCATCAAATTGGTACGACCATTTGTTTCTACTCTTTTTCTAATTTTTATTATTATTATTATTATTATTATTATTATTATTATTATTATTATTTAAAGCAAAGGAGTGATTCGAGGCTTCTGATGTTGAATCAAAATCTTTGCTACAGTATTATCGGCTCGACACGCAGTACGCCTCCGCAAAACAACTCCAGAAGCCTTCCGTGAATGGATAGTATGTCTCTCTCTCTTTCTCTCTATCACGTAAAACGCGTTCAACGTATATTCTGAGCTCGCGAGAAATTCTCGCGGATTTTATCCTCGGACGGCAAGTTTATGTTCCAAAGTAATTTACAGTTTACGTCGTTCCGACATAATTAAAATCCAAGTCTCGGTGGTCTCTTCTCTTGCCTTCTCAAAGCGTTGCGAACTTACCTGAACGTCTCGATTTATAATGCATGTATACATACATACATACATACATACATACACACACACACACATATATATACCTATGTATTTGTGTTAGAGTGTGATACCGGTCACGATTGTGAACAGGCACCGGCAATTTGGAGTCATTGTGCGATCCCCCGCATCACGTGGGACACCCAACGTGGCGCTAAACGGCTCAGTCACCCCTTTCAACCATCGAGATCCTCGTCGATGAACTTTCGATCATCGGAAATCGTTTTGCTCGCTATTCTAAGAAAATATTTAAATTGATACCACTTTTCTATGGTAACGAGACTTCGACGATTTTTATCCCCTCCCCCTCCCCTCCCCCACCGTCTAGGTCTCTTCCTTTACCTTCCTTACTTTCTTTCTTTTCTATTTTTTTTTTTCTTTTTTTTTTTTTTTGATTACACTCACGCGAATATAGATATCGTTATCGACGAACGTCGATTGGGAGATATAAATCAGAAAATTCGATTCGTTTTCGTTTCAAACGCATATATTCCGATTAAATAATTCGATAATTGATCGATCCGAAATAGATAAGAAGATATTCTTTCGGATCTATGATTTATATTCTTCTATCATTGATTTATTTATTTTTCTTTGTTCTTCTTTTCTTTTCTTTTCTTTTCTTTTTTCAATTGTTTTCTCCTCGCTTCGTTTTCTCAGATCAGATCGATTCGTTGGGCCCAATTAAAGCGGTACCAACTCGCCAAGGTTATTATCTCATTAGCCATTGATAGGGACACGCGAGGGGCCAATCAAAGGGCATTCTTCTTGACGCGTATTCGTGCTGACGTCAGGCCGAGCGAAAGAAAAATAAAAAAAAAAGAGGAGGGGAAGGGGGAGAGAGAAAGAGAAAGATAAGAGGGAGGTAGAAGAGGGGTAGGGAGGGTAAGGAAAATCGAAGGCTCCTCGCAACACTTATATGACTATCGCGACGGTGCTGGAAGATAAAACCTTTCGAGGTAGAGAGAGAGAGAGAGAGAGATAGATAGATAGATAGATAGATAGATAGATAGAAAGGGACGGAAGAAAGAAAGAGAGAGAGAGAGAGAGAGAGAGAGAGAGATGGTGTCCAAGTCGAGAAAAGAGAAGAAAGAGAAGCCGAGGGCCGTTCGGAGACTAGTTAGCACCTTCTCTTAGGTCCTCCTCGGGTTCTCGAATCAAGCCTTGCATTCTAACCGAGCCGAGCTTGGTCCGAGACGAGCACAATACAGCATTGTACTTAAATCAGATTCAATTTGGGCCCCATTGAAAATTACGCTTAATAAATTATTTGGGCAATTCATAAATCCGCCGTCTGTATCTCTCTCTCTCTCTCTCTCTCTCTCTCTCTCTCTTTTTCTCTATAATTCTCGTTCTTATATGAGTGAACGAACGAACACATGGTTCAGTGCCGCGTCGCATCACTCGACTGCCTCAATTCCGCAGCTTGGATTCTTACCTTTTCGAATGGTCGAAAGGTGGAGGGGGTGGGGGCACGCAAAAGGCCAATGAGAAACTACCACCAACACCGCGGACCTACTAATGGACCCACGGAGATACCGATGACGATCAAAACATCTCAGGGCCGTATTATCTTAGATCTTCGTTTCTTAAATCTTATACGTAGTAGTAATTATCGTCTTACAAAATTGCGTTAATAACGATGCAGATGATTCGGTATACATTTAGAATTTTATTCGATATAATTCTTTTAAGAAGAAGAAAAAAAAAAGTAGAAAAGAAAGAGAAAAGAACAAAAGGGTGGAAAGGAATTTCTCCATTCGCCATTTTTTTCTTTTTTCAGAATATTTATTTCGAAGAAAGGAAGAAGAAAAAGAAATTAATACATCAATAATCATTACGATTTGTTCGTCACAGCGATCTCTCTGTCTCTCTCTCTCTCTCTCTTTGTTCTTTTTTTTTTCTTTGATCTCTCCAAATATCGATGAAAATAAAAAACTTGGACGATCGTTGAAATTAGAAAATAAAGAAGAAAAGAGAGAGAGAGAGAGAGAGAGAAATCTTTTTCGAATCACCGACAATGTACGCGCGGCCCTGAGTAAAAGGGCAACCAAAGATCATCCTGAATCGTTCGGAGGAGCCAACCCCAGGCAGGTAAATACACACTTGAGCAGTGATTTTCGAGTTGAGACCTCGCGTGTGTAGTACGTGACGGTTATATATATATATATATATATATATATATATATATATACTACAAATTAGTAGGCAGTTATAAATGACACACGGTCTGTCTTATTATACTTTCCTTATTTCTTTCGCTTCCAGTGATCATCATCCTCTCTTCGTATATAAGATCGGACCGAGACGAAGATGGAGAATATTTTTGGCGATCATCATGATTGATTAAATAATGATCGAATGAAATATTATAAAGAAGGACGAAACGAAGAGAAACGAAACGGAAACAGAAATGAATTGAATTATTAGATTACATTAGATAATCGTTAATCCTCGAACAAGGATGAAATAAAATCTGTTCGCGTAAACTTAAAGATAGAGAAAGATAAAAAAAAAAAGGACAAGGAAAGAGAGAGAGAGAGAGAGAGAGGGATGAAAAAGGAAAAAGGAGGAGCCCTTTAACAAGCCGCAAACAAGGGACTGACACGTTCGAAACAATCGCGAAGGGAAACCGGACACTAACCTATAATTAGCATTGGATATTTTTACGAAAAATCTATGGGGTCTATTCGTTTCTTCTTATTCTTTTTTTTTTTTTTCCCTTTTGAGAACATTCGCCGAACAATATAAGGAGACACCCTGCCTCGGGTAGTTAGAGATCTTTCTTTCTTTCTTCCTTCCTTTTTTTCTTCTCCTTCGGTAGATCGTCATCTCGAAATGTTTGGGACATGCCTTTTACTAACACTAGGATCATTTTTGAAACTTAACTTCGATTTTTCCCCCTCGTATCTTTCTACTCGTAGTTTCACATCACAGAAGTCACCGCGCACAAAATTATCCCTTCTCTACCGTGAAAAAAGTTCCTTTCGAAAATGTTGTCCTATCTGGGTGTGTGTGTGTGTGTGTGTGTATATATATATATATATATATATATAGTAGATTTAATAGACACCCCTGGTTAGTTCCCCAAAACTAAAGATTCCAATACAATTTTCGGCCAGGTATAAGATACGCTCGGAGTGTTAGGAGTATTTGAAGAGAAACGTTAATCGTTCTCCCTTTCTTCCTTTTTTCCTCGTTCTGAATCTTATTGTCAGCTGTTCGACCCTTCTCGACCAGTACCTCCTCTCGGCATCGGCATTTTGTTTACTCTTCTACGATGCTTCTTCTTCAAATGACTTGGCATTATATTAAATCATATTATCGCACTTTAAAAGTTCACGCTATCCACGCTTCGAAATATTCTTCTATTTTTCGTGCATCCAAACCTTAAGTCCTGTGGTATAGTTAATGTCGTATTTTAAGTGAAATTTTATATCGTAATTAGATAATTTTTATATACTTCGATAGTTATGTAATATGTTATGACTAAGTGTGATATTGATTGAATTATTATTAAATCATTAATTAAATTATATCCATTGTATTTTTAAAAATCACATTTATTATTCGCGATTGTGATATTTAATGATATACGTGATAGATTGCGATTCGTATTCTCGAAACGATTAAATATCTTTGTCGTTTGGAAATTTTGTTATTCGATGAAATTTATCGAATTGTTAAGATCGTTAGACGTTCTAAGGGATTGCGTATATCTTTTTTCGATACGTGAAAATTATTTCGCGGGCACGTAAAAATGTTCTTTCCTAGATTAAATTCTATCGTGTGCGAATTACGCTCGTAAATGATTATAAAGATTATTACAGACTTTCTGTTTCATGCTCTTTTCAGATTTCAGAGTGCCTTTAAACACGCGATTCCGTGACCATACGGTTAATGAAAATCGACAGGGAACCCCGCCTCCCACCGCCCTCCTGGCCCCCCCCCCGCTCGCCCAAAGGAATGAAGTCATCGTATTCCGTACACTCAACCAGCAGCTGCGATTTTCAAACGACCTTCTAATTCAATAAAAACTTCCGAAATCAAGTTTAATTTGACACGACATTATCGAATAAATTTTCCACTTTAATTTCTTATACATACACATAGACACACACACGCGCGCGCACACGCAAATATATATATATATATATATATATATATATATATATATATATATATATATATATATATATATTTGCTCACTTACGCGTGTATATCTGATATCACTTTTTTTTTTTTTAATATACACTCAATATCAAATTTCGTAGAATATCTCTTTGTAGTCTTTTTTAAGAAACAAACTTTTTTTTCAGGCGAAGAGAAAAAAGGAAGAAACGATCGTTGGATACTTCATAGATATTTTTAACGATCGCGATCCCAGAGAGATAATTTTATACCACGATTCTACGAATAAAATAAAAAAAAAAAAAGAAAAGAAATAAAATAAGAAAAAGTAAAAAAATTCCTTCCTCGCAAATTCCTTTCGAGATCGATCGAGATACATCGAGATCGTGTGAGCTGTTAGAAGAAGGCGATGTAATTTCAGTTAGAGAGAAAAAAAAATATTCTTCGTAATAATATCGTTTAACCCGACGTGTAAGTATGAATGCGATGATAATACGATACGAACATAATGCGAACGTGACTGAAGAAAATGGATGGGAAGGGGAACAGCCAAACGAACGAACGATCTCCTTTCAATCTAATTAACAACTCTTTATGGGGAATAATATATATATATATATATATATATATTATATAGGGTTGAGGGTTGAGGAATAGTGTTAGAGAACCATGGGATCTGAAAGGTTTGTAGATAATTTCTAAGCGTTACACTTTTAATCAGGACTTCACGCAAGATCGACCATGCGAATCGAGAGTGACGAGTAAGTACAATGGAGGATGGAACGTGGCCAAAGAAAGAGAGAGAAAAAAAGAAAGAGAAAGAAAGAGAGAGAGAGAGAGACCCTAGTATTATTGTCGTATCTGATTTAAGGACGTATCACGTAGTTGACAGTACGTATCCCATCTGCGATTAAATCAACGACCGATTTGGTAGACGATCGGTGAATATCCTATAAAACGAGTTTCTCTCTCTCTCTCTCTCTCTCTTTCTATCATTCTCTAATGGAACGAAACGAATCTCCTTTAACGTTCTTGACTTCTGACTCGGTTAACTCATCCGATATGTTTAACTTGAAGAGAGAGCTATCCATCAAATCCTTAATTTGATAGCGAGCGTCACTGGTAATAATCGTTTATGAACACTGATAGCGATATAGAAGAACATCCTCGTGATCATAGATTTTCTCTTATAAATACATAAGATAGGGAACGTATTCATACATACATAACTTCTGGTTATATGTACCTATATATGTATATTTATATATACATATGTATTATTGTTCATTGGACATATTTATACACACACATACAATTTATTATTTATTCGTATTATTATTATTACTACTATTATTATTATTATGATTATTATTATTATTATTATTATTATTATTATTATTATTATTATTATTATTATTATTATTATTATTATTATTATTCATACATATATGTATATCAGTGTGACGATATTAAAAATGATGTTAAAAAAACGTTTTATATTATCAACAGGATAAATTCCATTATATTCGATAAGCGCTCAACATAGTAGCGATCGAAATATCGAAAAACATCGATCAACGTCGAACTTTACTCGATCGATATCGTTAACTCGTAACGAGTTGATAATTAATTAATCACGAACGAGTGACAAAGTTTTGATACACACGCACGTACACGTACGAAAACACACACGCACGCACATACATACGCTAGCTCGTTCACGTACATATGTAATGACACGAACGACCAAATCAATTATAAATACGACACATAAGAGAATATGTTCGAATTTAAGAGTAGAGTAGAGCAGAAAGAAGAGAGAGAGAGAGAGAAAGAGAAAGAGAGAGAAAGAGAAAGAGAGAGAGAGAGAGAGAGAAGGAGAGAGAACGAAGAGAACGAAGTCCCAATAAAAATTAAAAAAAAAATAAATAAAAAATAAATAATAATAAATCTTTCTCCCCAACGTTATCGAATCGCTTGTAATTAAAGAAAGATTCTCGAACTTTGACCGGCAATAGCTCGCAAGTTTATACATAATCGGAGTGCACGAACGAACGCACACCGAAAGAGATATGACCGCGATAACAGTCCCAGTGACGATTCACCAACACTTATTTATACGACACAATGAGTGTATTCACGTACTGTTCCCTATCGATATAGAGTAGAGTATATAAGGGATAGGGCGGGGAAGGAGGACGGAATAAAGAGAGAGAGAGAGAGAGAGAGAGAAGGAGGAGGTCGGCATTAAAGTGCTGTACGATCCCGTTAAATTACAGGACAAACTGGATCGGCAAACGCGCTCTCATTGATTAATATCTCGATTAAATCGATTATCGAATCGTTCTCATCGTCATCATTCGTCGCCGTTATTATTACATTAGGTATCGTTTACACAATTTTTTCTTTTCTCTTTGTTATTATTTATTTATTTATTTTTTTTTTAATATCATCGCTCCGCAGTTAACGTGAATAATGCGATGCGACATGGAATAATTTCTAAATGAATGGACATGAGTGGGTGTACGCTGATAATACTTTTTCCTTTTTTATTTCTCTTCTTCTTATTTGTTTTTCATTTTTTTTTTTTTTTTTTATAAATACATAGCAAACAAAGATAATTTATAGTATCGGAAATTCGTCAATCGATATATGGAAAATATTCGTGCGCATTCATTATTGCGACCGATATAATGTGCATAGTCGACGGGCGGGTTATGCAATAAACATTATTATTAAATCAATACTTAAAACGACGAAGATAATTTTAATTACATACGAACGTAGCCCAGCGGTTTAACACGTGATATCATTCATAATTCATGAATCGTAACGATTCGGGTCATTCAAAAATTTTGGATAAATTTCGACGAACGTTTTCTTTTTTCTTTTCTATACGACAGATAATAATATTATTTAGGACGATACATATATATATATATATATATATATATATATATATATATAAATAAATTTTAATGATAGAGAGAGAGAGAGAGAGAGAGAGAGAGAGAGAGAGAGAGAGAGAGAGATAGTAATTTCAATCTAATAAAATTATTACTTTTATTTTTATCCAAACGTGATATATTTATTATCAACGAATATATAAATTTATAATTATATCATATTCATTAATGAACATTTAATATTACACTTATAATTATCAATGGAATCAAGGACACACGTTCGTGCTGACCAATAAGAAAGAAAAAGAAACGGAGAGAGACAGAGAGAGAGAGAGAGAGAGAGAAAGAGAGAGAAAGAAAAAGAGGGAACAAATTACCTACAAACATAGATAAAAGAGAAACAAATTGCAAAATGTTCTTTGACTGAGGAAAAAGAAGGGAGGTGGAAAGAAGGAAAAAGGAGAGAGAGAAAAAATAAAGAGACAGAGAAAGATAGAGAGAGAGAGAGAGAGAGAGAGAGAAAGAAAGGAAAAAACAAGACAGAAGATAAAAGCTCGGAAAAATCTCTCTCTCTTGTTTTTTAGGTTCGAGTCTTTGAAAAGGTTCGATGATTAATCCTCGGGACTTTTGCAGACGAAACGGTCAAATTTCGTTTTCGAGGAGACCGAAACCAAGATCGTCGCCAGGGCGTGGCAGACAGAAAAACGAGTTCTACTTTCGTTTACGACCGAGAACGCGAAAAGCATACTCCTTCTCCTCCTCCTCCTCCTTTTCCTCCTCCTTCTCCTCCTTCTCCTTCCTCTTTTATTTTTCCTCCTAATTCCATCTTTTCTCTGGTAATTACACATTAGAGGTTTCAAGATTTTACCGACTTTTCCGACCCAATTATACGTCTTATTTCCCATTCGCATGGATTTGCATGAAAGCGAGCCTTTCTGTTCGACCCGCCGCTATTTACGAGATTAAAAAAAAAAAAAAGAAAAAAAGGAAGAACAAAAAGAAAAAATACACACACACACACACACACACACACGTAGGCGCGCGCACCGACACGCGCGAAGAGAAAGAGGGAATAAGATAGAGCGTGGTGGTAGGAAGGGGGAAGAGTGACGGGGAAGGGGGTGGAGGGCGATTAGTCATCGTGTCATTGTTTTCCTATTCGAGAAAAGTCGATTCTCCGACTTCTAACGAAGGCGCCACCGTTCTAATTAGACCAACCGCGGTTGCCTTTTTTCTTTTCTTTTCTTTCTTTCTATTTTTTTTTTTTTTTTTTTTTTTTTATACTCCGATAACGAATCGACAATGCGATTTGTGTTGTGCCGCTTGAAAACGGGACCACTTCCTCGATCGGCCGATCGATCCCATCGATCGCGATCCACGAGTACATAGAACGTGTACGTACAACGTCGTTAAATATATTTATTAGATAGAGTAAACTAGAAAACGAGGGAGAGAATTCATTTATCTTTCATTCTTTCTTCCTTCTTGTTCCTTTTATCCTTTTTCTTTTTTTTTTTTTTTCTTGTTTTCCTTTTTCTTCTTTTCTCTTCTCTTTTCTTATTTCCTTTATTCCATACGATCGTTTATACCACTTATTCAGCCGACGCTTTGAAACACGTCCATTAGTTTCGAAAGGGAACGATCGGGAATATTCACTATTTTTTGTTATTTCTTCAGTTCTTTCTTCTCTTCCTATTCGTTTTATTTTGTTTCATCATTGTTATTATTTTATTTTATTTTATTTTATTTTTTTTTTTTTTTTTTTAATAACAATATATTCAATTCTTAGATACGCTACGTTCGAGAGATTATTTGATATAAAATTAAAAATAGATTGTACAACTGTACAAACACACGTTCATTAATTTACCGATATGAAAAATAAATTCCTACCATCGAGATATTATCGAATTGCTTAATTAATAATCGAAAATTCGATCGAGCAGAAACGCGTTTCTTTTTCTCCTTTATTTTATTCCTTTTCTTTTTTTTTCTTTTTTTTTTCTTTTTTTTTTGATGGAAAAGAAGAGACAAAATCCTTTGATTTTTCCAATCGAAGGTCAACAAAGAGAGAGAGAGAGAGAGAGAGAGGCAGTTGTAAAATCAACGAAATATATCAATGAACGACGTAAAAATAGGCGGAAGAGAGAGAGAGAGAGAGAAAGCAAGAAAGAATAATAAAAATCTAATAAATGGAAGATAAAATGGACTTGAGTAACGAATCGTGAAGAGAGAAGAAAGGTCCAAATATATTATATGCATACATAAACATGTGTATATATATATATATATATATATATATATATATATATATGGGACCTGAAAAATAAACTTGTAACTTCTCGCCACCCAGTTGAGTCCGATGATATCCCATTTAATTTATGCCAAAGTTTATCATTGTAGCGTCGAATGAAATTAAAGGCACTTAAAGAGTATCGGTGAGCGTATCTCGTCGTTCGAACGAGATGAAAACGTAACCGCCTTTTCGATGAGAAGCACAAACGAGAATGAGAAAGAGAGGAAAACGTATAAGTGGGAGAAAAAGAGAGAGAGAGAGAGAGAGAGAGACTCTCCGACGATAACTTGGCCGATAGCGTGTCGTAATTAGTCACTGCCAATTAACAGCTGCTCAAACGGAAAACAACTGATCCTCTTCTATCTTTTCTCTCTCTCTCTCTCTCTCTCTCTCTTGCTCTATCTATCTATCTATCTATTTCTCTCTCTCTCTCTCTCTCTCTCTCTCTCTCGCTTTTCTGTTCCCTGTTCTCCACGTCTCGAAGTTCACATTGTTTCAAGCAATTTGATACACCATCGTTCTTTTCTCTTTTCTATCCTTATTCTTTTTTCTAATCTTCCTTCGCGATAACGAAGATCTCGGAAAATCTTTTTTTGTTTTTTTTTCTTTTTTGTAAAAAAAAAAAAAAAAGAGAATAAACATATCCAATCGAGCGAAAGAAGAGAAATGGAAATGATTCGTGATTCCTTTTAAGTTAGAGGATTATTTGGAGCGTTTAACAGTCCCTCGTGACTCGGTCGTTAAAGTTCCGGAATTCGTGAGGATGTTTTTTTTTTTCTTTGAAAATTTTTCAAGTGAAACGTTCCTATTCGTCCATACGTGGAAAAGACGAGGGGTGAAAAGGAATAATGATGGATCGAGGAGAAAGAGAGATGGAGAGAGAAATAGAGAAAGGAAGAAAGAGAGAAGCTTAGAGGAAGTCGAATAAGCGTTAAGAGAGTGAGAGAGAGAGAGAGAGAGAGAGAGAGAGAGAGAGAGAGAGAAAATAGAGAAGCATATATAATACCATAGTATATATATATATATATATATATATATATATATATATATATACATATATATATATGTAATACTCTTTTCCTGAACATGTTTCGCGCCGCGTGGCTGAGAGCGAGTATAATTAGGTCGCAAGATAAGGACGCGCGCTGGCGTCCATTTGTAACAAAACAAGTTTTTGCGAATCATTAAAGTATGATTTTAATTGCGCGCGTCGACGAGCTCGTCGAGGAATTAATTATGTTGATTACCAGCCACGACGCACTCCACAGGACTATTATGTCTTTTTATTACCTATACAAAGATGGATATACGTACGTACATATATATATATATATATATATATACGTAAGGTTACTTTCCATCTTTCTCTCACATACATTTGCATGCATAGAGTTATACGTATGTATTATGTACGTTTTCGAATGTACGTGTGTCTATTCGTATATGTGTTCGTATAAGGGTATGAGGGGAAGGTGTGTGTTGTGTGTGTGTGTGTGTGTGTATACGTGGAATAGAATTTCATCTTTAAATTCCTCCGATACCGTTTTCTTCGCGGTAATTAAAACGTCGTATGTTTACGCAAAAATTTATATAGGTAAAAATACGCTTTTCTAGTCTGTGAAATCAACGTTAAGTTCAATGTGACGTTCTTTCTCCCATCAACTCGATGATTAATTTCTATCGAGGTAAATATGCGAAGGATAATTAAAAGAAATTCTTCTCGTTTGTTATTCTATCATTCCGTTCCAATTAAAACAATGAGAGAGAGAGAGACAGAGAGAGAGAGAGAGAGGAAAAAAAATATACATATATATAAATGTATGTATCTTTCAAAATTATATATATATATACACACACACACACATATATATATATACCACAATACGTATATATAATTTTGTTAATTAAAAAGATTCAAGCGATACCATTCAACCGTTACCATTCAAAACGTTTTGTAATTATCAATGAAATGTCATTAATATCTTATCTATTATTTATGGAAATAACGTTTGGCTTAAAATTTTAATGGAATTCTTTGATTATCGAACCGGAGTAAGACATTTTACCTGGTATAATTAATAAATGGTTTGAGATTAGATAGATGGATGGGTCGATGTATGGATGGATGGATGGATCGATGGATGGATGGATGGATAGATGGATCGATGGAAGAAGGATAGATACATAGATAAAACGGATAAATAGGTATTCTTTTGATAACGATTAAACAATAAAGAGATAGCTAATATTTACTCTCGTTAACGTTTTATCTATCGTTCTATTGTATAACGAGTGCGTTTAACTGGACGAAAATGTAAAGCAAATTGCCGCTTTTCGACTAATTGCCCTTTAACACTGTATTTAAACGTGAATCGGTAAGTTTGTGTGCGTACGTACGTATAAATGAACGAGATAGGAAGAAAGGAATGCTCGTTAAACAAATTCATTGTCGATAACGACACGTTGTAAGCCTTCGATTTTATATATATATATATATATATATATATATATATATATTTTTTTTTTTTTTTTTATCGACGTAACACGAATAGAGAAAGAGAGAGAAGAAATGATCGAAAATGAATACACACACGCGCGCGCATACACCTCCTGTCGTATAGAAAATTTAACTCATCTGATATCCAATTATGTTAACGAACGTGTTATATAATCCCATTTCTATATAAACGTATGTATATTCATATTTGTAAAATGATTTCACAATATGATTTAACACTATGGACTGTGATGTAATTATTTTTTATTTTTTTTTCTTCTCTTCTCCTCTTCTCTTCTCTTTTGCTTTTTTTTTTTTTTTTTTTAATCAAATTTTTACATCGTCTTAACGATTTAATTAAATCGATCGTGAATGTTTTCCAATAAAAAAAAAATAAATAAATAAATAAATAAATATATAAATAAAAATTTAACGTCACGTTAGAATTATGTTAAGTACGTATGTACTTTCACTTGCTGATATTAAATTTGCGTTTTACGTCAAAGAGAGAGAGAGAGAGAGAGAGAGAGAGAGAGAGAGTATAAATTCAGAAGTAATCAATCCAATATTTCGACGATGAATTTGAATAGACACAAAATACATATTTCAAAATCGCGATGGATCGATCTTCTTGTTGTCTTCGAGAAAAAAAGAAGAAGAATAAAAACGAAAAGGAAACAAAGAAAGAGAGTAAAAATCCTATTCGAGTGGCTTTTCGTGTCGTGTATCGTTAATTGATAGGACGAAACGCGTTTCTTGTGAGTGGCAAATCGACAAAAACGAATCCACCTTATCTGGCATCACTTTATTGCACGCTTTCACGCAAAGTTCTACGCGGTCGTCCAATTACGATGTTTTTCACGAGTTTGCTTCCTCCCCTCATGGGATAACATATAAAAGAAAATTCACTGTTTCCTAATTACATCTACAACACGCACCTTAAATGAGCAAATAAATTATTCTCGATTCGCGTAAGCGCGGCAACGATAATCATGAATTACGATAGAAGGAAGGAATGAAAGAGAGAGAGAGAGAGAGAGAGAGAGAGAGAGAAAGAGAAATGAAAGAGAGAGGATATTATCGAGGAGTTTCGTTAATTAAAAGGAATTATTAATATTAGCCCGTTGTGTTGTCAAGGATTATCAATGATTTCCCTCGGACTCGAAAAGAGTTTCGAGAGCTGTAATAACGTAAAGCGACACCATCGATTAAACGAATTTTGTTAACAAGCTCCTTATCGATAATGTAAACCACGTGGACTCGTAAATTCCAATCCGCCGTCCTTTGTTAACGAGCCGCGCCACTATATAATTATCATAATTGCGGTGTAATAACGGTTTACGGCATTAGTATAATCGATCAAGATCATTAGTAAAATGGGGGGAAAAAAAAAAAAAGGAATTTTTCTACCGGTACGTTATCGGTAATTTTGTGATATGCATATATGTACGGTGGTAATGTTTATGAATAATCGATAATTATCGATCGATCGATCGATCGATCGATCGTTACAAAAGTTACGTCTTATTTCTTGTACCGAGAGAGAAAAATGAAACTCAAAGCACGAAAAAAAAGAGGTAGATTAAAAAGAAGCTAAAAAACAAACAAAGAACGGATAAGTGACATTTTATTGCTATACATTTGTTTCTTTTTTTCTTGTTCTCTCTCTCTCTCTCTCTCTCTCTCTCTCTCTCTCTCTCTATTTCTATTTCTATTTATCTATCTATTGATCTATCTATCTCGTAAATCACTTGAGACGTTTATCCGTTTATCGTACAATGCAGAGTAACAAGTCAAAGAGGATTTCGATAAATGGATTATGGACGCGTGTAAAACAACGTGATTTGAATTTTTACGTATAGAAAAAGAATTCGTTCTCTCTCTCTCTCTCTCTCTTTCTTTCTCTTTCTCTTTCTCTCTCTTATTCTATCCTACGTAAAGAAAACTAAAATAGAAATAGATTGAAAAATGGTAAGGAGGTACGAAACGTGTTAGAGAAAAAAGGTGACGACGAAGTGAAGATGAAGAAGAAGAAGAAAATGACGATGAAAAAGAAGAAGAAGAAGAAGAAGAAGAAGAAGAAGAAGACGAAGTGAAGAAGATTAGAAAAAATCCCGAAGGTATTGACGGACACGACGTTTATTCCTCGGCTTCTTTTATTTTTTTCCTTTTTCTTTTCTTTTTTCTTCCTCAAATTCCTACGTGTCGGACCTGTTCTAAGCTTAAACTAATCCTAAGATCGGATGAGCCGTCGCAGACTGTCAAAACTTGTCACGGGACCAGGATACCAGTGTTCACAGGGCATATCTTTTTACACCATCGAAGGATGTTTTTGTGAACAAAAAAAGAGAGAGAGAAAAGAAGAAGAATGAACGAAATAGAAGTATTTTATTATTATTTTATATTTTTTTTTTTTTTTTTTATAAAATTAACGCGACATATTTTCAATGAGAAAAATAAACAAAGATGTTTGCGTTCGTCGATATCAACAATACTCTCGTAAAGTTTTTATTTTATAATAAAAAAAAAAAAAAAAAAAGGAAAGATCGACGCATCATTTGTAAAATAAAAATCAAAATATGACAGGACGAGTACTGACGATATCAATGATCAGTGTTTAAACTTTGATTCATAGTAATAATTAAAAGAATAAAAAAAAGAACGATATAAAATCTATTCGTAAATTGTACCGTATTATAAACTACCTACGGGATAATAACTATCGGCTAATGCCATTACGACATCGGGATCGAAAAAAAAAAAAAAGAAAGAAAAAGAGAAAAAGAAAAAGGTAGACATATCGAATCGCCGTATCATTTAAGTGGTACCACTCCCAATACGTCGTATGATCGATACGACGAAATTAAAATAATCTAAAGGCGAAAACTATCGTGTTTGTCATTAACAGTATCGGAGAAGAAATAGAATAATTTAATCCCGGTGGGTCTGAGCCATTGAAATGATTGCTAAATTCTTAAGATTGGAACTAAATGATGAGATTATCGAATCGAATCGGATTGATCGGTAAGCGCAAATGATCGTGTAAATTAATCAGATACTCTTTTCACTTTTTTGTTCCCTTTCCTCTTCTTCTACTTCTTCTTCTTCTTCTTCTTCTTCTTCTTCTTCCATTTTCTTTCTTTTTTGCTTTTAATGTTTCATTCGCTCGAAGAAATATATGGCCACGTCGAACGGAATATCCCAATGAGAGTATTATCCACGTGACGAGGACGAGATAATAAAAGAAAAATAAAACGGGTTGAGATACATTTAGAAAATGATTTTAAATGAGACCAAGACGAACGAGATAGAACGAAACTCTATTCAAGATACGCAGATAGGTAGGTACATAATTAAGAAAAGACTTATGGCCTTATTAAAGATGAATAATAAAAGCGACGGCGTACATACCTACATATGTATATACTTGACATCGAACGTATTAATTCAACTCTCAAGATAATCATTTTTCTTCGAACAATTCTGTATTTTATTTCCATCTTACATTCCTTTATATCTCTATTTCTCTCTCTCTCTCTCTCTCTCTCTCTCTCTCTCTCTCTCTCTCTCCCCTTTCTCCCTCTCTCTTTATAGAATATGATATCTTATACGATAATAATACGACTCTGCAAATTAAGTACCTAATTAGTGTCAACATCCTTCGTGTTTCTTATAATATATGTACATACACACACATACACAACACACACACACACATATATTTATATTTATATTTATATTTATATTTATATTTATATTATTGCGATGATACCGATATGAAAATTAAGTACTAACATTTTTCTTCGAATATTTTAATACGTAAATCTTATAACATACCTATGTTAACATACTGTGAAGATTATAAACAAATGAGTTATTACGTCCGTTCCGTTATATACACGTACGAATTAAAAGTGACAAGCGTTAAAGATAAAATTACATACATAGATATTTTCTTAACGTCAACAATTCTTATCGATTTATTAAACGCGTTATAATTTCAAGATTTATGTTAAAAGTAAAGAGAAAAAATCCATTCGTTCTAACGTCTGTTTCGCGCAATCCTATTAAAAATTAGACTTTTCGTAGTTCAAGGAAAAAGAAATGAAACGACAATGTTCATTGGAAGATCTAATGATCTCTCTTCGAGAGAGGGTGGATGGGCGGGGAGAGGAGACAGATCCTTATCATAAATTAAATCGTTTCGAGTTTAACTCGCTTTGAGGAGGAAGGAAACGAATGGAGGAAGAGTCCTTCGAATTTCATATACAATGCTGTTATTTTACGAATTTGGAGTCAATTTTTCTTTCGAGAGATTTGCGAGGAACAAAAAACAGTCACAAGATATCGTAATAAAATCTAACTAAAATCACTTCGTGATATATAATGTATATTTAATATTATTATATATA
This sequence comes from Dolichovespula media, assembly GCA_911387685.1. Lineage (NCBI taxonomy): Eukaryota > Metazoa > Arthropoda > Insecta > Hymenoptera > Vespidae > Dolichovespula > Dolichovespula media. The sequence continues at coordinate 7,558,976 of OU426861.1, read as the reverse complement.
TATATATATAAAATTAATATTAATTAAATAATATATATTTAACAAATATACGGTTTAATATAATTATATATATATATATATATAAAATTAATAATTATTAAATAATATATATTTAACAAATATACGGTGATACATACATACAGAGAGAGAGAGAGAGAGAGAGAGAGACACACACACACACACACACAAACACACACGCACACGCACATCTCTGTAGAAATTTATCGGTAGGAGAATATTCATCCGGTATCATCGTTTTCTTTGTGTACGACGATCCGAGGACGCGTAGACTCTCTATACGAGTTTAAAGATGCTTCTCGCTCGAGTGTAATACACTGTGGTATAGGTATGTATATATGAAAAGGGGAGAGGAGGAGGAGAGATAGAGAGTGAGAGAGAGGGAGAGGGATTGTAAGGGATGGGTGATAGGTAGTGGATGTCTATGGAAGGCACCAACGGAGACGAGGATGATACTCGGTAGTTGATCGTAATAGTATTGGTGGATGCTAGGCATCGTTGGATGGTGGCAACCTCACGAGGGTGGCGAGGGGCGGGTTGGCGGTGGTAAGGGGCGGCGGGGTGCACGAGGGGCTCCGGAGAGACGGGAGAGGGGGAGGAAGGTTTGTGCTCTCGAAGCTCGCTCTCGTATCTCTCACGCTTCGTGGCTATTTCTATGGTAGGGAGACGCCCGTCTAATTTCCTGTCCTGAATTTCGAACGAGCGAGAATTTGCACCCTTGAGTTCACATCACGAGCGAGCGAGCGAACGAACGAACGAACGAACGAACGAACGAACGAACGAACGAACGAGTGAGAGAGAGTGAGAGAGAGAGAGAGAGAAGGGAGGAATGGTGAGTGGTTAAGGGGTGATGGAGGGGATTGAAAAAGGGGGTGGTTACGGCAGTGCCACCACCGGCACCGTGGTTACTTGCTCTCCTCGTTCGAACGATCAGCGGCCATAGGTGTGGTGAAGGGAAAAGCGCGCAAAATCGACGAGCGTTAACGCGACGACAACGACGATTCCGCCGCCATTTTTCGATAAACTCGCGTTATATATATATATATATATATATATATATATATATATATTTTTTTTTTCTTTTTCCTTTTCTTTCTCTCTCTCTCTCTTCCTTTTTTTTCCTTCTCCCTTGTCGCCTCGCGTCGTCCTTTTTGTTCGACGTCGTTCGGCTCCTTACGCGTGTACGTCAATGTATCAATGAATAGATTTTTGTAACGTTATTTAGTTTTTAGAACAATATTTTCTATAGGTGTATATATATATATATGTGTGCGTGTGTGTGTGTTTCGATTAATTGTACGAATATAATAATAACGCCAGCTAACATATTTCTATTACCGTACGATGAAAAGAATTTATTATAATAACTTGGTAACATCATTTTTATGAATGAATCCAATGTTTTATATATTACAAAATCCGACATCCCATAATGTACATATATATACGTTAAAATGGAGATTAGTTGTCAATGAATACGTGTATTCGTATTATACTGTATCACCATTTTAAAATAAAACTTTTATATATATATATATATATATATATATATATATATATATAATCGTAATAGGTATTTGATCAATTTATTTATTAATCGTATGAAATAAAGAATTTGTTATAATGAAACAATAATCACATTTATTGATTCATCCGTTACTATCGATAATATATACTTTTTAATGCTCTTACCTTTACTTTATTGCCTTGAAGAATTTTTTTTGTTTATATATAATAATAATAATAAGAAGAAGAACTCTTGTAATTCGTTAATTGGACTAATTGATTTATTAAAACAAAAAGTAATAATTATATCACTGATCGAAACAACGTTATTTTAACATTGATTAATGTTACGAAAATAACTTATGAAAATGAAATGTAAGAATTGAAATTTGTTCCGACGAAGGGAAGAGAAAAAAGAAAAGAAAAGAAATAAATAAAAAAAAAAAGAAAGAAAGAGAGAGAGAGAGAGAGAGAGAGAGAGAAAAGAAATGATTTATTCTTCGTTATATATCCTTATTAGATGGAAGAGATATCAAGAGGTGAAAAGAGGTGTAGAAAATGTCTTGGTAAAAAGGATGTTAAATTCTACGGAAAAAGAAAAAGAAAGAGAAAGAGAAAGAATGAAGGATATATATATATATATAAAGAGAGAGAGAGAGAGAGAGAGAGAGAGAAAGAGAGAGAGAAAGAGAGAGAGAAAAAAGAAATGCACTTGGAGCGTGACGACTATTCCGTGTGGCACAGTGCCGCTACCGGTCACAGAAAATCACACAAAGAACCCCGCTCCTCATGGCACACGGGTTCCCTATTATGTGATTGTTATGAATTTCCTATTAATAATAAATAAACAAACATAATGGGAGGCCGTCGCGGTGCGTTAGCGACGAGAACGCATCTGGTTCCTCTTCTTATGTGGACTCGCTTAGGGTGATTCAATGAACGACACCCTGTGTCATCCCGTGAGGATAACTGCCTTACTTGGATAGAAAGACAGAGAGAGAGAGAGAGAGAGAGAGAGAGAGAGAGAAAGAGAAAGATGGAGAGAAAAAAGATCTGTGTACGTGTGTTTATGTGTTTGTGTGTGTGTGTCGTGAGAGAGAGAAAGAGAGAGATAGAGATAAAAAGTCAAGTTTCTGTCTTTCTCACACTCGCTCGATTTGTTTGACTTTCTCTCTCTCTCTCTCTCTCTCTCTCTCTCTCTCTCTCTCTCTCTCTCTCTCTCTCTCTCTCTCTCTATGTCTCTCTATCTATCTCTCTCTGAATACAACGATTGGATACCGAAATGGAAGAACGTTATTGGTCGAAAAACGAACAATGATCGGTTACAAATCATCCACGTGGTTCCTTCTCCCTCTCCTCCTCTCTCCTCCTCCTCCCCATCGATAGTCTACCACCACTAGTGTCACGGTATCTATGTGATGCTTAAAAATCCCTTTCGCATAGACCCTTTTTTTTTTTATTTTCGATTTTCGTTATCGTCGTTGATGAGCCTAACGAAGGGTAAATTTTGATAGGCGTCAATTATATCCAGACACAGTCACTTAAGAACTATAAACGATGACGATCGTAAAAGCTGCCTCGATCGATCGATCGTTCGCCATTTTGGATAGGTGCTCAAGTTACCGTGAAAGCCACGAACGATCGTACAATCGGGCAAATTGAAATTTATAATCGATTAACGATAAGTCGTCGTTGTCGTCTACTACGTTCGTTTCCCTCGCCCTCTCCCCCTCGCCCTACCCGCACACCACCGCCCACCCTGCACCTCTCTCTATCCCTTACGTTCGTTCGAGCGAAAAACCGATGGTAAGTGCTAACCGGTAATATTATCGAGAATCCATTTTATATTTAGTTTATTTCGAGGGATGAAGCATTTTCTTCCTTTCTTTCCTTTCAATTTTTTTTTTATATATTTTTATTTTTTTATTTTTTTATCTTTTTCGATGACTCTCTCTCTCTCTCTCTCTCTCTCTCTCTCTCTCTCTCTCTCTCTCTCTCTCTCTCTCTCTAACGTTAAAATACGATGCCTTGACTTTTCGACAACGAACACCTTGATTCCAACTGATATGATATTCTTTTTTGTTTTTGCAATTTGTCCTTTTTTCGTTGCCTTCCATGCGACACGAAATTTTGCATACATTTAAAGTATAATGTTATTGCATCTATAAATAAATGTTTCGTATCGAAGCGTATTATTAATTTCTTTTTATATTTATTCTTTTTATTTTATTTTTTTTAATATTTATTCTTAAATATTATTATTATTATTATTATTATTATTATAAATATTATTCAGTTATTATTTACATTATGTATAATAAAATTGTAATTTTCGTGACGAAATAAATAGAAAAAAATAAAAAAATAAAAAAATGGAAAGAAGAAGGAAGAAGAAAAGATCATTATGCGATACTAACGAACCTTTACCTTCTCGTTTACACGTTTACTTACAAAACCAGTATAATAGTTTCGGTAGGAACATTGTAATTTCGTGTTCATTGTTACTCTGCGCTTAGTCGCCCGTAGAAAACGGCCACCCTAAATCCAAATTCCCATGAGATTCGTAATGCAAGAAGAAATTTGTACCACGCCTACAGTTTAACGAAATAATGTCGCTGTTACATACAATGGAATTTTAAATAAGTCTTACCTTCGACCAGGGAGACACCAGTAAAAGTTTGTGCCAGGCAGGTGACCGATCTCCACCTACGCGTCTCCTTTAAATATTCTCGATACGGGCGCAGCATAAAACCAGAAGAGAACCTTGACTTTTTGTCTCTCCTTTAGACGAGGATCCGAGAGGGGAAGTTTTCTGCGGATTAAAAAAAAAAAAAGAAAAAAATAATGTAATAAAGAAGAAAAGGGAAAGAAAAGAAAAATAAGCCAATGTAATACAATACCATAGAATTGTAACAATAGCAGCGCTTATAATCCGCATAGAACACGTTGGATTTAGAAGAATTGATTTGTCGAGGGATCTTTTCTATTCTCTTTTTTTTCTTTTTTCTTTTTTTTTTTTTTAATAATAATAAATATCGCAAGAAAGGATTTTCCTCTCGATTAAATGAATATCCCTCAAAAAAGATTAAAAAAATATGTTGTTTCCCTCTTTACTCTTTATTCAATTATTTGTCTGTTTATTTATTATTATTATTATTATTATTATTATTATTATTATTATTATTATTATCGTTTAATAGAACGCACTATTGTCTTTTCAATTTGTTCTTCTTCTTCTCTCTCTCTCTCTCTCTCTCTTTTCTTTATTTATTTTTTTATTTTTTCACATGGAAATAAGTCGAAGGATAAGTTGGTATTAAGGAAATCAAAAGTTAAGATGTCCGAGTTGTCACCGTCTCGTAAAGATTAGAACTGTTCGCGGTATTATCGGAAAATCCGTAAAAATCCATCATGGAAATCTTGGAAACGACCCTGAGCAAACTCGATGATCCGAGGTTTCTCAATGTTCCACGGATTAGCTCCAGGAGGGGTATATAAAAAAAAAAAAAAGAAAAAGAAAAAGTAGAACTACGGACTTTTGTTCGCAACCGTAGACGTACGAAAGAGAAAATTCTGAAGATTTTCTTTACGGCTAGTTTTGGTAGGACAAAGACCGGAATCAAACACGAACCAAACTGACCGAACCAAGTCGATTCTACAAACAGGATTAGGACGGTAGATACGTTAGAACCAAGACTCGCACATTTACCTGTCACGAAAACTTGACTTTTCGACTAACAAATCCTAGCAAAGTTTACAAACCAAATTTGTTTCCACGAACGATGTTTGCGAAGCGGCACTTTCAATTTCGCAACGCTGATCTCAACGACGAACGTTCGACCACGTTTAACAAACTTTGAACTAAAGATTTATATATATATATATATATATATATATATATATATATATAAAATTACAATAACATTGCACAAAGAAAACTAAATTTAATGCCGATACAATAATATAATATTACATAGATGAGGACGCAACGAAACGTATAACAAATTTTTGAAAGGAAAATCGATCCTTAAGGCCCAGAAAATCTCTCCTTTCTTTTTTCTCGCGCGAGGAACGACATTGAGCTGTATACGTGTACAATAAATTTATATATATATATATATATATATATATATATATATATATATATATATATATATATATTAGTGCCAGATTATTAGCCAGGCGAAAAATGGCCGGCCGAAGAATTCAGAGAGAAATCGTTTCCCGACAGGTGACAAGAAGGATACGCATAAAGCAAAAGCGCAAAAGCGCACGCGCATTACGCTTCTCTCTAATTCCACATTAATCGTCGTCTCCTACCCTCTACCCCTCCCTAAATCTCTCTCAACGCGGCGGCATAAGCACAAAAGGTTTTTGCCCTTTAGCCCTGGCTAAAGCAAACATAGAAACGCGCGTCGACTCGATCCCATCCTTCTTACTCATTCACTCTGAAAGCTTAACAAGAAAGCAAGAGTCAATTCCAAAACGATTCGACGAGAGTCTCATTCTCCTTTTCTCTCTCTCTCTCTCTCTCTCTCTTTTTCTCTTATGTGTTACCTACTCGTGCGCGCAACAGTTCATCTTTCTCCCACCGTGAAAAGTCCCGAAAAGGAAAGGAACCGTAATAGAGAACGAGATGAGACGAGAGGGGAGTTACTCGACCATGAAACGTCAAACTAAACGGCGCTGGGAGTCTCAAATACGGCTATTCTCCCCCTTCTTCTTTCAGCTAATACACACAGATATGAGACGTATCTACAACCAACCCCTCGGGGAAGTCACCCTCTTCATGACACTACTCACACATGTCGTTTTATATCCTCATATATCTGTATACGATACATAAATACGCGCAAGCGTACGCGCGCACGCGAACACACACACACATAAATATATATATACGTATGTACGAAGCAAAAAGGGCATAATGGAGGCCTGGTAGTCAGATAGGTGTACATAATGAGGCTAACAGGGGGAAGTGACTTGAGTGCGGAGAGGTAAGACGAGAGGTAGGCAGGATACTAGTGGTGGTGATTGTAATGGTGGTAATGGTGGTGGTGGTGATGGTGGTGGTGGTGGTGGTGGTGTCGCGTAACTCGAAGAAGGGAGGATACTACCGATAATGGTGGTAGTAGTGGTGATGGTGGTGGTGGTGGTGGTGGTGGTGGTGGTGGTGGTGGTGGTGACGACGATGGTGGTGGTGACGACGACGATGGTAGTGGTGGTAGTTGGGCTTTTAGGGGAGGTGGTTGGAGGCTCCCCTCATCCACGAACGCATCTGCCCCATTATGCTGCCCTGGGGCACTCCCGAGACCATTAATCCTCGCTAAACGACAGCCATTTTGTACCTAAACTGGATTGCCGACTCACTAACTGGTTTTGAGGACGCTTAATAGACTACTCTCTTGCTCTCTCTCTCTCTCTCTCTCTCTCTCTCTCTCACTCTCTTTCTCTCTTCTATTATAGCCATCGAGCATCCTCGCTATATTTCGGTGTCGTTTATTCGCTCGCTAATGTGCAAACGGGAGAAGGGCGAAATTCTCTCTCTTTCTCTCTCTCTCTTTTTCTCTCTATCTATCTCTCTCTTTCACACACTGTTCTTCTTATATGCTGTTTGTACCTACTCTCGAAAGACACAGAAAGAGAGAGAGAGAGAGAGAGAGAGACAAAACTATCTCGCGCGTGCTTCGTCGTACAGTAGTCGCTTTCTTCTTCACGGGAACGAATGTAGAATTAAGTGGAAGAAACTGTTCACCTTTTGTGATAGCTACGATGAAAAAAAAAGGAAGAGAAAAGGAGAGAGAGAGAGAGAGAGAGAGAGAGAGAGAGAGAGATTGTGCGTGTGTGTGTGTGTGTTAGATTTCAACGAATCGTTTTCTAAGAGGGACTTGCTCACCTTTTCGAATCAAACGTCATTGTCCTTCATTCTAATTCGTTCTTATTCTTCCTCTTTCTTCTGTTATCTTTTCTCTCACTTTTTTTCTTATTCTTCTTCCCCCCCCCCCTCTCACTCTCTCTCTCACACATTGGTAAAATATTTATAATGGAAAGAAGAAAACAAAAAGAAACGTCTAGGAAAGAAAAAGGAAAAGTTCTGAGAATTATATTATGAAAAAAAAAAAAAAAGAGAGAAAGAAAAGGAAAAAAAAATTATAAAAGTCTTCTTGGACTATGAAAAGAAAAAAAAAAAAAAAAGAAAAAAGAGAGAAACAGAAAAAGGAAAAGAAAAAGAAAAAGGATGGAAAGAAGAAAAATAGCGTACAACAGCGTAGATTAGGAATATATTTCTTTGAAAACATCGTTGACATTTTGACGACGCCCTCCGAGACCCCCTACCGCAATTGTTAGACTCTTGGTCACTCCTTCTAACAAGATTTTAGATAATCGGATTGACTCCAGAGAAAGAGAGAGAGAGAGAGAGAGAGAGAGAGAGAGAAAAATTTCTCTCTCTCTCTCTGTAACGATTCTCTCCTTGCATTTGGACGCAGTTGCGTCCCGTGGGAGTTGTAAACCGTGGCCCACTCTGCGTTACTGTCACTGAGGGATTGTCAGTGGTAGTAGCTAGCTAACTTGCCTATCGGATTAGTTTAATCCTAAGATATTGTTTGGCTATATATCTCGCGATGTTCGCATAGCACTTAGAGATAGTTACGGGTTAACTATACCTCTCTTTACCTACCTACATTAGGTGCGTTGGCGTTTGGATTGAAGTCGGACCCAACCATTTACAATTAACGCGGATGGCGGAAACATAAATCGTTTCGCGTTAGACGCACAGACTCCCGTAGGTAGATAGGTAAGTAGGTAGATAGATAGATAGATAGATAGATAGATAGATAGATAGATAGATAGATGGATAGATAGATGGGTAGGTAGGTTGATAGATAAGTAGGTAGATAGGTAGGTAAAGTACTTTTAATGAATTTATAATCGCGTCTTCGCGAACGTAAAACTCGTCGTTCGTAACTCAAGTTACTCGTCGCGAGATCAAGAAGAAAAATAAAAAAGAAAAAAGAGGAGAGAGAGAGAGAGAGAGAAAAGGGTCCGCAATGCGATTGGATTAGATGTACGCGTTCATCCTCCCTGTGGATATTCTTAAAACGTATTCAAAGCTATCCTCCTCAATCGCGATCGCTAATGATTGAATTTATCTCGAGTCCCGCGATATGATTACCGATTCACTCATCGTGACACGGGTTGAGGTATATACCAAGTTGAACGCTGCTCTCCGCCCTCCCACCCACCCTCCCTCGTCCCTCGTCCCCCGTCCCCCGTTCCCTTCCGTTCAAGTTCCCTTCTTTCCTCGCGCCGTCTTCGCGCCCCCGCTCGCCCATCTTATTCATCGTACAAATCCAATCGATATATATTACGATCGGTAATTTTTCATTATACACCGTCGCTCACCTTTTATAATCCCTAATAGTGCCCAACCGATCTCGACCTTTAAAGTCCGAGAAAGAGAAAAGATTACGGTCGATCATTAATCTCGCAGTAACCTCCTTGTCAATAGCTAATTTGGCTTTATCGTTAATCAACCGCCTTAGTCATCGTCTGTCCCCGTATTTAAAAGTCACAAGATATACCTCGTGTTATACACATATATATATATATATATATATGTATATATATATATATATGTATAAAGGTATGCATATATACATATATATATGTATATAGGTATGTGGTAGGTATTCACCAAACTTTATATTACACGATGCAGGTTCGCATTGTAGTTCCTATCAATATCAGCTAACGAATCGATCGGTAACGATTCTAGAAAATTAATTATCGTTCAATATTCAACGATAATAACCGCCTGATTCCGTAAGATCTTTAAGAGGATACGTCTGATTATACGAAGGAATGCCGCCGACGCCTGGTTTTTTTTAATAAGCCCGCACCAAAATGAGCTTTTCCGACTATCGAAGGTGGAAACGTCGAAGGGAGGCGAGAAAATGAGGAAAGAAGACTAAGAGAAAGAGGAAGAGAATGAGAGAGAGAGAGAGAGAGAGAGAGAGAGGGGAAGGAGGAGAAAAGATGGGGGTTGAATACCAGAGGTAGAAAGGAGAAAGGGTAGCGTGCACGATATATACCTATACATAGACAGAAAGTGAAAGAGAGAGAGAGAGAGAGAGAGAGAGAGAGAGAGGCAGAAACACACGCACACACAGATATACACAACCACATACAACAAACACACACACACACACACACATATATATACACCTTTCGGATTGCCAATCAATTCGCGCATCGCGCGCCCGGGAATTAGACAATTAGGAGTCGTCACGTTCCCCGAACGTTAGCTCGTCCTCGGGCTGGCTCGACGTCGTCCTCGTTCCGCTCCACCCTCCGAGAAGTCGGCTCCCCACTCCGCCCGGAAAGACGGAGCGGAGCTTTCATCCCTTCCAATCGAATCGAGAATGCAATGCTACTCGAAATGTCAACAGCGCCCCCAATGGGAGTCAAGCAACGCCACCTGCCGATGAAAATTCGTCCTATGTTTCTATCTTTCTCTCTCTCTCTTTCTCTCTCTCTCTCTCCCCAATGTAACCTTCGATTCGTTTGTTAAACCAGGATTGGTCGAGACCAAGAGGACGGCAACGCCTTCCATTGAAACGCCCGCCGTACGGCTATACACCTTCCGATTGGTCGAGAGCCCAAAACCCGTACCGGTTCGACTGGTTTCACGGGGGCGGCGCACAACCCGGTGCCACCAGAGCGCACAGCACGACGATCGTTCAACGACAAGGGGAAAAGGAGAGAGAGAGAGAGAGAGAGAGAGAGAGAGAGTGAGAGAGTGAGAGAGGAGAAACCGGCGTGACCGAACTGGAGAGAGAGAGAGAGAGAGAGTGAGTGAGTGAGAGAGTGAGAGAGAACTAGCTGAAGCTCGGGCTCTCCGTTGCGGCTTCAACCGAGCTGGTAATCAGTGCCGTTTCCGCGGCAGCAGCGGCTACCACGCGCTAGATTATTTTGGATTACGCATTGAAACCCGTGGGACCCGTCGACCTGCCTAGCCGGTCTACTCTCTCTCTCTCTCTCTCTCTCTCTTTTTCTCTCTCTATCTCTCTCTTTTTCTTTCGCTTTTTCCTTTTGCTCTTTCTATCTCTCTTTTTGTCTTTCTCTCTGTCTTTTTCTCTCCAACACACACACATACACACACACACACACACGCACACGCACACGCACACGTACACACAAGTGTTCTCTTTTTCTCTGTCCGTTTGTCCGTTTGCCTGTTTATCTACCTGTGCGTTCCATCCTAAAAACCTCGTCACCAAAGTCTGTCGACCTACGGTGTTGTTACTTCTCCCCGATCATTTTTGGGATTCACCTTAGCGCCGCGGTCTTTTCTCGTGAGGAGATATATATATATATCTATATATGTATGTATGTGTATGTATATGTATATATATATATATATATATATGTGTATATATATATGTATATATATATATATATATATTTCAGTGCTCAAAAGTCTTTCGAAAGAAGAAGTTCGAAGATCCGTAGGGACTGTGTGACAGTGCCACAAAATATTCCAAGCAATGCCGCCCGACCGATATGCCCTGACGTTGGATTTTCATTATCCATTAGTTTCGTTCACGTTATAATTCGTACGTACGTCGGAGTCAAAGTTACGTCCCTCAAATGATTTCCGATTCAGTCGAATAACGATAGGTCAATATTTCGAGGAGCGTAATCCCGTTCCCAAGGATTTAACGATATATTGTTGGTGACAAAGAATCGAGGATGATCGATCGATCGGGATAATCCGTATTGCCGATCAATGTAATGAGGTTAACTTGTGATTATCGATAAGGGACACAGTGCGTCGATAGTTTCGTATGTTGTTATGTTATTACACGGCCGGGGGATCGATCTCGACGGTACAGTGAAAAATATCCGGACAGAGAGAGAGAGAGAGAGAGAGAAAGAAAGAGAAAGAGCTCCGACGCTAGCTCGAAGGGAGGATAATTAAGAGGATACGACGATGAAAGCTTCGACGTTTAACGATAATTACTCCCTGAAAAAATATATATCGTACGATTGGTGAGAATTAATTCCCGATCGATCGATCGAGCTCGATCTCGATCGATCGGCAAACCGGACGAGAGAAAATGAAATGAAGAAATTGGGATCGACGTCGAACGATTTCGAACGTATCGTCGTTGGATCGTAATCAAAAGGAAGAAATATCTCTCGAGCATACACGAGGGGAAGGTAGAAGCGTGCAAAACAAAAGGAAAAGAGGAAAAGAAAAAGGTTTCTCTCGTAAAATCAAGGAGTAGATATATTAAACGAAGAAGCGGGATACCAAACCCGTCGGCTTAACTCGGCCTCGGTTTAACGTAAGTACGTACGTGCGTGCGTGCGCGCGCGCGCGCGCGTACGAACTAACGAGGATTATTCTTCGAAGAGTTAGTTCGAAGTTTAGAAGGAATAAAATCATCGAGCTGGAGCGTTATGAGCAACGGCGAGGGTGTGGTGGCTGGGCAGGGTGCCGGGAGCGATCGTCTTTGCGAGGACGTCGACATGGCAACCCCAACGTCGGCGTCGTCAAATTTGAAACCAAGAAACGGTAAGATCAGCTTCAGCGTGGACGCTTTGCTCAGCGGCACGAAGAAGTCTGCGGCGGTTGGTGTCGGTGGTGTAGGAGGAGGAGGAGGAGGAGGAGGAGGAGGAGGAGGAGGAGGAGGAGGTGGAGGAGGAGGAGGAGTAGGAGGTGGAGGTGGAGGAGGCGGAGGAGGAGGTGGCGGAGTCGGCAGCGGCGGCGGCGGCGGAAATGGAAATTTTAATAACGCCAGACGAGACAACGAGGAACGAATGGACATTGAAAAGAATCTAGAGATGGAGGCTAGATATAGGGAGTTATTATTGGAACAACAAAGATTACAGAGCAGAGAACTTTTGGCTAGGCTGAGCCCTCACGGTTCTGTATTAGCGGCGTTTGGTAATCATCATCATCATCACCATCATCATCACCATCATCATCAGAATCGAATACAGGAACAGGAACAACATCATCCGTCGGCCGGCCGACAGGAGATTCTAACGGTTAAGGATTTCTCGAGGTCTACAAGTCACGACAAATCATCCTCCCCGATCAGAATAGACCAGGAAGTACAAAGGGATCGTACCGTTGACGATCGGCGATTAACTACGGACTCGCCGATCAGTAGAATAACCGAATCGACGTTGCAGAGGGAACGTGAGAGGATTCAGGACGACGAGGATTCGAGAATCGAGAGAATGACCAATCCGCGTTCCGTATCGCCTGTTAGCAGGCGAGAATTGTTGGACGATCGTAGCGATTCCGAGGCGAATCGTTCCCTCGAGGGTGACAGAACGACGGATCATCTTGATCTCGAGGATCAAGAGATACGTAGCGTCGGCCAGTCGGAAGATCTAAACGTAATGGACTCGGACTGTGAACTCGAGAGAGATCTCGAGACCGGCCAAGAGAAGGAGGAGAAGTCGAGCCCTGTAGTGCCTCAGCCAATACACCCTGGGGTCCAAAGGCCCTCGCAGGGAGGGCCTTACCTAGCCGGTGCACCCGGCGCTCCCGGATGGAATCCCGCAGGATTTCCGCATTCGCTCGCGAGCTTCGCATGGTTACCCCCACCACCTCATCCACATAATCCACATGGACATCTTTACACGCCCCACGGTGGACCCACAAGTCCCAACGGTGAGAGATCAATAAGTTTCTTTCTTGTAATTTTCTCTTCTTCGATTTTTATCCTTTTCTCTTTTCTCTTTTTTTACATTTAACTACGTCCTAATGCTACGCTTCATTGTATTTGTATATATATATATATATATATATATATATATATAGAATGAAGTAAAAATTTGTACGATCGTTATCAATAACCTTTGAATTATTTCTGAGGAGCGTTTGGAAAACAAAGAAACCCGATAGTTATATCTCGTATTATACCGATGCCACACAAATTACGGGCGCACGAACGATCCACAGAGTTTAATCCTCGATCGGGCAATCCGATGGACCTCACGCGAACCCAATAAATATAACACCAGGTTCCGTTTTCCTTTAATCGTGCCACGGGGTCTCCGGACTAGACGACGTCCGCGGCTTTACGAGGTGCAAAGAAGTAAAGTCGGTTAGAACTTCTTATCGTTTAGAAATTTTTCATCCACCTGAGAATTTTTATCTTAACTTTTACGCAAGAGTAAGGAGAAAATCTTCTCATTGGCGAAGTAATTGATATAGTAATTGATAAATATATAAATAACATTATTCTTGCAATTACTGTTCTCTCTTCTTTTCTTTTCATACTCGCACGATCATCGAACTTGAGTTCTTATCGTGCATACTTATTTAACTTGGTTACGTATGTATTTATACGTTCTACTTATTTCGAGGAGAAGATCATTTCTGGATTAGATTGTTTTTATCCGAGTTTTAAAATTTATTAATGGTCTTTATATATATATATATATATATATATATATATATATATATATATATATATATATATATAAAAAAAAAGAAAATCCGATTGTATATGTAGATATTTATAGATAAACACACACACACACACATATATATATATATATATATATATTATTACACGCACAATATATAAAATATTTAATAACAAATATTAATATTAATACGTACAATAAAACGACATCAAAAATGAAATGTTACAGAGAGAAATAGAGTAGAAAAGAGAGAGAGAGAGAGAAAGAAGGAGTAAGAGCAAGAAAGAAAGAGTCGATTCGTGCTGCAGATCGCGACAATGTCGATGATTAGGCGGAAAACGCGAGCTCCTAATGCGGCTCGCACGACATTCGCGGCACGATTCGCGGAGAGACCATAACGTTCGATATTAGCGAGCTGTGGTCACGCGAGCTTCGTGCATTATCGGTCCTTACGTGTGTGCCAATGAATTCGCATGTAAGTAAGTACGAGAACTTGTTTCGAAGGGAAATCATGATTGAAGCCTGGAACTCGGAAGAACACCGGGAGCCTGTGCCCGGATAACTTTTTCTTTCTCCTTTCTATTTCTATTTCTATTTTTTGTTCTCTTTCTTTCTTTCTTTTTTTTTTCTTAATAAAATTCTTACGACCAGATCCAAGGATCTTCGGACCGGTAATTCGCAGTAATTCGCGTTGCTATGGATAGGTGTATTAAATTACAAAAAAAAAAGAAAAAAAGAAAGAAAAAAATAATTAAGAAGAAAAGAAAAAAGAAATAATAATAATAATAATAATAATAATAATAATAATAATAATAAATAAAGAACTCGTAAACTGGTTGAAAGTAGACACACAGGTGTCCGACTAGGATCTATGTATCTGTTAGGTAGGAGCTTGAAAATATCATCGTCGATTTGTGTAACGTGAATAATTATTCTCGTTACGTATTACTATTTCTTCCTTTCTTTCTTTCTTTCTTTCTTTTTTTCGTTTTTTCTTTTTTTCTTTCTTCTTACTTCTCTCTTCCTCTTGCCTCGCTCATTACCCATATCATTAATCAATATTTTCTCGTGCTCGTTAGTCATTATTACCATGGAACGAACGATCCTTATTATTAAATATTCCCATTGGAATGCCTTAATCGTGATCGCGATTCAAACATTCGATATATATATATATATATATATATATATATATATATATATATACCCCGTGATTTTTGCAAAGTATCTCTACGAGAGAACTCGTGAGCCAATAATTCTCTTTGGTATCTCGCTTTTCCTTCCTCTTCGTTCTACGCCCATCGATAACCGTTCTGAAGATTTGATAACGATAAACAAATCATTTACATATTATCATCATCGGAGATGGTAAACGAAATGTTAGGGAAAAATGAAATAAAAGAAAAAAGAAAGAAAGAAAGAAAATAGAAGAAATTGTTTGAAATATAGTTAGAACTAAAGCCTTTCCCTTCGAATGGCAGAGCGAACTCGTCACGAAGTTTCACTGACTTTCTTCAATTCCCATCCACGACGCTCTTTGCCTATCGAGCCTTGTGGCGTGGTGTGTCCCGTCGTCCAACTTCGAAAGCAAACACGTCGAGAATAGAGAATCTAGGCTATCGGAACGAGCGTAGACCGCCTTCCACGTCTGTTCTAACGATTTCTGGAAAAGTCAAGTTTTCTTCTTACCCGAGAGTAGCCACCTATAATTTCTCTATTTTCGAATCTAACGAAATGTCAATTGTGGCTCTCAAACAAATAATGCGATAAATGCACCGACTGTTGAACGTATCCGATCAAAGGGAAAAAGGAAAAGATAAATATATACATACATATATATGTGTGTATGTATGTATATTAGATCGTCAGGGATAAAATTTGTAGTTAATAATTGCCTAATTGCTCTTTTTTTCTTTATAAATTTCATCCTTGACGACATAACATATAAATATATATATATATATATATATATATATATATATATATATATATATATATATATATGAAATGAAGGAATGGTTACAAAGTCCCTAAATTAAATTCGATTCCTTAGTAAGAAGATAGACCGATGTATACATTTTCTTTTCTTCTCTTCCCCTTCCTTTATCTACCTCGGCGTTATAAGCGTCGATCGTAAAATAGAATTATATAAAAGTGTTAATGAAATCGATTGAATTTCCCAATCGCCACCTATCTCGGGTTAGAATGGCATGAAGGGGTTAATTAATACACGTGACTTATTGTCACCGTTGTCAAATAAATGTCTCATATAACTCGATAATCCGAATAACCACCGTATTTACATACATATGTGTGTGTGTGTGTGTGTGTGTGTACACGTATAGCTATACGTCAGAATCCAAGGTTTGTCTGTCGGTTTATCAAAAATCCGTGTTTAAATGAGTGCTTGTTACAATTCAAAATGTATAGTTTTGTTAAACGGGGAATTAAGATAAAGAAACATGGCGAGGTAGGTGGGGTGGTAAATCTGTCGAGCGTATGAAATAATCGTTCGTTCAATTAAAGGAACTGGTTGAGCTTTGGCGTGGGTTCTCTCACTCTCATTCTCTCTCTCTCTCTCTCTCTCTCTCTCTCTCTCTCTCTCTCTTTCATTCTCTCTTATTCTCTTTCTTTCTTTCTTTCTTTCTTTCTCTCGCGAATCGTTTCATGCACGAGCAAACCTTACTGGAGCCCAGGCATCGATCCGTACTCCGTTCGAAGCCCCACAACGACGACGAACAAAGCTCCACCTTATGGCTCCGACTCTATCATCCATACCTGTTAACTTTAATTGACAGTTTACTTTAATGACAGTCACCTTATAGACGCTTACTCTGGAAAACATTGCCGGCTTCGGGTGACCATTATACTAGCGCTTAACAGTAGGTATATCTCGGCACATAAACACGAACAAAAGTGGATGTCTCGATCTCTCTCTCTCTCTCTCTCTCTCTTTCTCTCTTTTATATATATATATACACACACACACACACACACACAAATACAAATCAGAAACTTAACTTTAGAATCGTTGCATTATATATATACATACATACATATACATACATATATATACATACATATATATACATACATATATATACATACATACATGTATATATATATATATATATATATATATATATATATATATATATATATTATTAACGCGTTACGCCTTTGATTTACAAATAAGTGTGAAAATATTTCAAGATATATATATATATATATATATATATATATATATATATATATACAGATACATATATGTATGTATGTATCTATGTATGTATGTATGTATGTATGTATGTATGTATGTATGTATATATATATATATATATAGAGGTTGGTAAATAGTTATATACATAATAGCTAACTTGAACACTATTATCCCCCCTAAATACCAAGGACCGTGGGCAATAAATAACACCGTTAAAACACGAGTACTGTTCGCGAGTTCGCTTTTCTCGTTTCGGCATCGACTACTCCCTTCTTTGCTTCTACTTCTCGTCTCTCTCGCTGGACCAGACTACTAGGTACCTCTACTTACGGACTTTTGGTAATATAAATAGACGGGTCCGCGATTCGTGGGATAGGAACGTGTGTGTTTCGGGCGATCGCAGGAAAAACGTGCGCCGGCGATGATTTCTTGGGATCGCGTTATTTTTCTTTCGAGAGTAATAAATAAAAGAGAAAAGAAAAAAGGAAAAATATAAAGAAGAAAGAGAAAAAGGACGAAGACAAAGACGAAGAACCAAAAGACACGAGAACGACGAATACGACGAGCTTATAAAAGATATGGCTGTACGACGTACTTGGAGAGAGAAAAAAAAAAGAAAAAAAAGAAAAAAAAGAAAAAAAAGAAAAAG
>OU426861.1:7531130-7536130 GCA_911387685.1 Dolichovespula media | reverse complement strand
ATCGGCAATGATTTTCAATGAATTAGAAAAAAAAGAAAGAAAGAAAAGAAAAGAAAAAAGAAAGAACGGAAAAAAAGGAAAGATCGCAGCGGAACGCTCAAACAAAATTTTGATTTTTCTTTTACTTTTCTTTTTCTTTGTTTTCTTTCTTTTTTTTTTTTTTTTTCTTTTTGTTTTTCCTTTGAACGTTCCGTCGAAGAAGTTGCGAAAATCTCATTAAGCTTTAAGTTTCGGAGTAACCCCTCGAGGTTCGTGCGAGAAAGAAACCGTCTCTCTCTCTCTCTCTCTCTCTCTCTCTCTCTCTCTTTCTCTCTCTCTCTCTCTTTTGGTATCCGTAACGGTGGCTTTCGAGAATTATGAATACCGACGTCATTTATAACGCTCGAACGCCACCGTCGCATCGCATCGCATCGCATCGCATCGCGTCCATGCACATTTATCTGACTCCGCGCGTCGAGGAACGAATTAACGAAGCCCGCCCCACGTCCCCAATGATGTTCTACAAAATATTTCGAACGATCCATCATTCATCGTGGACATAATTACCGGCGTTCGTTGCGTTCTTCGTAAAAGAAAGACAGAAAGAGCGAGAGAACGAGAGAACGATAGAACGAGAGAACGAGAGAGAGAGAGAGAGAGAGAGAGAGAAATGAAAGAAATCAAAGCACACGAGTATTGCATTAGTGTCTGTCTGTCTGTCTGTCCATCTGTCTGTCTGTCTATCTGTCTGTGTCTGCTGTACGTGTGTGTGTGTGTGTGTGTGTGTGTGTGTGTAGTACGTAAGTAAATGATTGTGCATCGGTATACATACGTACGATGATGGGGCGTTCAGTTTGTTTCCATACGCAACCATGAAAAAGATGTTCGTTAATGCGTTAATTAGTCTCGCGACAGGCCAACGTTAATGTTTCCTCTCTTTCAAAAGCACATTTTCTACGATTAAACCTTCCAAATGTTCTTCTCTTTGAAACGTTGAGAGGAGGGAAAATAAAAAAACGAATGGGGACACATTAAAGACATGCGTTCTTATACGAGCTAATCCAATTATCTGTGTACACGTTAAAAGAGAGCACTCAGACGAAGTAATAATTATTCTCTCTTGAATGTTATTATGTAATATTGTAATAAAATTCTCTCTCTCTCTCTCTCTCTCTCTCTCTCTCTCTCTCTTCTTTGAATTATATGTATATATATATAAGAAAAAGAGATGACTTTAACGAAATGATAATTAATTCTCTCGAATAATATTTTACTTAATTTTATCAACCTCTCTTTCTCCGTCTCTGTCTCATTATCTCATTCTCATTCTTTTTGTTTGTATTATACTAAAATAAAGAAAAAAGCCTTTAACAAAATGATAATTGTCCTCTCTTAAAACTTATTATATAATATTGTTAAAAACTTTTATCTTCCTCTTTCTCTCTCTCTCTCTCTCTCTCTCTCTCTCTCTCTCTCGTTCCCTTTGCTTCCTCTTTTTTTATTCCATATTATCAAAAGATGACTTTGACTAAAAATAATTATTATTTTAATTCTCGAAACTTATTATATAATATTATATTTAATCTTTTTATCTATCTCCCTTATCTCGAACGAATTAATCATCGTACATGAAATCAAATTAATCGAGATCGATGAATCGAAGAAAAGAAAATAAGAACTGAGAAAGTTGTGAGCCTGAAAAATTCTGACGAAAGAGAGAAAAGGATAGAGTGATAGTTACTTTATCACACTATTTTAAGATACGCGCGATAATGTATACACACGATAATGTATACACTCGATAAAAAAAAGAAAAAAAAATTACTCTAACTTTCTCGTAATTTTTGTAGATAAAATTCAAAGACGAAGAATGATTATCGATCGATCGAGCGATCGTTATCTTCGATCTTGATATTTTCTCTATCCCAAATTTAAAATTCCAATTCGTTTGGTTTTCCTTTCCTTTCCTTTTCTCTCCTCTTTATCAGAAATATTTATTTTTATATCTAGAAAAATCATCCTCGAAACCATCACCGTCACTCTTAAAATAATATACAAATTATTCTCTCTCAATATATATATATATATATATACACATACACACACACACACGCAAATATATGTTGTATATACTTTTATTTTCTCTTTTTCTTTTCTTCTTTAATTTATTAATATATTTATCGTCGCATCTATTTATAGAGTCGTTTAGTTAACATATATTTATATATGTGAGAATTCGATATGATCGATTCAGAATCGGTAATAATCGAACGTGAGCGTGTATATGTAATTTTAATTTAAATTCTCGTTCGCGCATGAATTTAACGTAAGCAAGAAATCGTTAAGAATACGCGAGAAAGATTGAGAATTAATAACAATCGTCATGGATTACGAAAGAATTCCGTTCGCAAAATATTTCACTGTTAATTAAGTTCGCCGTTCGTTAAAAATACAACTGGAGCATTGTCTTTAATTTAATTCACGCATACAAATATAACGATTTAATGTCATCATTAAACATGCTATTATTCTGCGCCACCAATTCGGAGCTATTCAATTTAATGAATTTTTATATTTCTTTACATATATACACACACACATATATATTTATATATATATATATAAAAAAAATATATATATATATATAAAGAAAATAAAAAGAAATCCATGAATTTTAACCGGCCGTTCGTCGCCAGTATAATTTACTTATTCATTATCACTAATTAACATAATTCTAATAAGAATCAATTAAAACGTATAACAGGTACAACGTCTAACGAATAGATAATTATTACACGTGATATCGAAAATTACTTTTACGAGCGTGTACTATAAATACGTTCACAATCATCTTCCTTTATACGTACTTTATACTTTCACTTATAAATTATATAAACCATCATACATACATATATTTTAATATATATATATCCATATACAAATACAGAGAGCGAAAGAACACCTTATATATTTTATTAAATAGATCTCATAAATGTCAAATGAGCGTACAATGTGTATATAGGTACCTGTCGTATTTAAACGAACGAACGAACGAAAAAAAAAGGAAAAGTATTAAAAAAAAAGAGAAGAAAAGAAAAATAAAAGAAACATGTAAATACCAATACCTACTCATACCTACATGCATTACACGTTCCGTTTCGTTTCAAGTGAGTGTTAACGATCGAACGAGAGAACGATTACATAATACATAATATTATAAGCAATTTTTCGACGCGCTTCCATCCATCCAATATATAAGCCTGAAGGATGATCGATAGAAAAAAATTACAAAAAATGCAAATAAAATAAAATAAAATAAAATAAAAAAAAAATAACAAAAAGAAAGGAAAAAGCGAAATAGAAGCGTTCTCTCATCTCGGTGTTCATTGGTGAGCCGGTTCGAGTCGAGAATCTTAAATACAGAGAGATAGATAGATAGATAGAGAGAGAGAGAGAGAGAGAGAGAGAGAGAGAGAGAGAGTGAGAGAGTGCGTGTGTATGTGTGTGAGAGTGTGAGAGAGAAAGATAGAAAGACAGGAATAGATATATACCGCTCATAAGACGTTCGAACGTTTAATTAGCAGAAATTAATTAGTGTCCGCAAGAAACATATTGATTTGATCGTTCTCTCTCTCTCTCTCTCTCTCTCTCTCTCTTTCTCGGCTCAGTAACGTTTCTGTTGCCGCCACCTCCGCCGCGCGAATATGGCGAACTGGTTGCGATACGCGAAATGGCCTCGTGATATCTCGCGGGAGAAGGAATAAGAAGAAGAAGAAGAAGAAGAAGAAGAAAGAAAGAAAAAGAAAAAAGAGAGAGAAAGAGAGAGAGAGAGAGAGAGAAGACCTTTTAATGACACGTACCGTTCGTATTTCACGCTATCCTTTTTTGGAAATTGAGAACGTCGTCCTTTTTTTCCCCCAACGAGATCCCTTCGAAAATCGTTTCTTAACGAGCAAAGATATAAAATATTTCAATTCTTATATTCTTATTCGTTCGATGACATTTTATTATAACGGAATAAAATTGACATTAACGATCACGAAAAATTGATAATCGTCATTTACATCGACGCATAACGAGTTCTTGGGGGAAAAAGTTCTTCTCCATTTTTAATATTTTCTCTCTCTCTCTCTCTCTCTCTCTCTCTCTCTCTCTATCTATCTATCTATCTATCTATATATATATATATATATATATTCCTCCCACTATAGGGTGTATATGTTTTTTTCTTTTATAAATTTTTTGTTTTATTTTCAACGATATTCCTCGAGACGATCGTCTTTCGTATATCGCACGTTGTCACACAATCGAACGGCAAATCTTCTTTCGTTCGTCGTCCTCGTCCTCGTCGTCCTCGTCCTCGTCGTCGTCCTCCTCCTCGTCGTCGTCGTCGTCGTCGTCGTCGTCGTCGTCGTCGTCGTCGTTGTCGACGTCGTCATTGTCGATAAGAGCAAAGATAAATTTCCTTCTAGAGGCCGTTCAACATTTAATTAGCAGAAATTAATTAGCGTCCCGTAGAAACATATTGATCGGTTATGTGCACGGAATAGCCGAGTCGTAAACGAGAATGAGAGAGAGAGAGAGAGAGAGAGAGAGAGAGAGAGAGAGAGAGAGAGACAGAGAGAGAAAGAGAGAGAGACAGCGAAACAGCGAGACAGTAAGAGAGAGAGAAAGAGATATATATATATATATATATATATATATATATAGAGAGAGAGAGAGAGAGAGAGAGACACACAGCACAGACAGACAGGGAGAAAGAGAGTGAGAGAGACAGACAGACAGGGAGAAAGAGACAGAGAGAGAAAGAGAGACCAAGAGAGAGAGAGAGAGAGAGAGAGAGAGAGAGAGAGAGAGAGAGGGAAGTAGTCATCGTCTCTGTTCGCCAGCCGTTGTTGGTACACGAAATGGGGGAAGAGATGCTAGCACGAGAATGGAAGACGTAATACCCGATGTCGCGACAGGTCCCGCTCGACAATGCCGGCGCAGAGGCCGCTTTCCTTTTTTGTCGATCGTCGATC
>OU426861.1:7508630-7516130 GCA_911387685.1 Dolichovespula media | reverse complement strand
CGTCGTAGTCGTCGTAGTCGTCGTAGTATAGTACTCGCAAAAGAAAATTCTCCTCTCACGTCTCCGATGCAAACGGCCATAGCTTTTGCGGGCGTCTCAAAACTACGTAAACGAGTTCCTAATTAGGTACAAACTCTCGTTGGCCTTCTTCTTGCGTTCTTTGCGAGACTTGCACTGACTCGTTGCCGTTTAGGTGGACGAGTAAGTACTTACTTACTTACTTACTTACTTACTTACTTACTTACTTATTTACGTTTCTCTCTACGTATGTCTCTCTCTCTCTCTCTCTCTCTCTCTCTCTCTCTCTCTCTCTCTGTCTCTCTATCTCTCTCACACACACACTCTCTATCTATCTATCTATCTATCTATATAGTGGCGATATAATTCCCTTTAGACGAGAGAAATTCTTTTACGATGCTTTTGCAACGTAGCGTTTCGATATTCGAATGACCCTTCCCTCCCTCCTCCCCCCCTACCCACCCCGCGCCCCTCCTCCCCAACGTTCCATAACACGCTCGCTCACCTCACTCTCTCTCCCACTCACCCCAATGCTTAAGTTAAAATTCTTACGTAATTTCGTTCTCTTCTCTTTTCCGTTGTCGAAATTCTTTTACTATACTCTCTTGGAAGGGGGTGGCATTTCTTCCTCTCCTTTTGTCCTTTTTCTTCTTTTTTATTTTTTTTTTTTGTTTGTTCTTGTTTCTTTTCTTCCTTCTTTTTCTTTATGTTTCCTTTCTTTGGCTCTTCCACGTAAGCTCGTAATTAAGGAGACCGATCATTAACTGGAGACAAATATGTTGGTAATTAAGTATATATGTGTATATATATATATATATATATATATATATATATATATATTACTCTCTCTCTCTCTCGTTTCTTATTAATTAATCTTCATTTTATAGTTTTACCTTGCCTCGAATTACCGTTAAAAATCCTCACACACACACACACACACACATATGTATACATATATATACACTATATATATCGTACAAATATTTTTGGAGGAAGAAAAAGAAAAAGAAAAAAAAAAAAGAATTAATACAAACGTTAATAATGCGCCCGTTGATTTTGTCTCGCGACGATTTTAATTTGATTTAGGTTAAATCGGGCATCCCGTTAACTATCAACCACTATATAGATACCGAGATATTTTATGTATACCATACAACGTTATGGGATTTAATTAAGAAACGATTAGGATCTATCGTGATGTATCTAATTTATGCACGAATTATTCCACACAATATTCCTTTTTTTTTTTTTTTTTTTTTTTTCTTTTCTACTAGAGACGATCGGGTTAACTACTTTAAAACGAGATCGGTTTCTTCTTCTTCTTCTTCTTCTTAATGAGACAAGCTTCTAAAAAGGATATTCGCCGGGTTTATATTTATTTAATACTATCATAGTCCTAAAATCGTCCTAAAAATCGTTAAAAACTTTTATCATCGGACCCCGTTTTACGTACGAGGAATGAAGATCTTAGTGGATTCCAATTTTCTTAAACGCGAATTCCACGATACCTTAATAGCGTTTACCTCGACCACGGTAAGCCAGTAGTGACCGGATACCAAAGAAGGTAATTCATGAATTAGCAGAATGATTTATACGAGATATCGTGGTATACAAACGATACGAATACGAGATAAAGTCGTAAGTACCCGAGGATTTCCCTAATTCGATCTAATGGTTATCAATTAAATTAATGTAAAGGTTTAGATCCTTCGTTCTTACGGATCAAAAAATTGATATTCATTCTCCTTTTATACGTTCGAAATGATATTAATCGTCAATTTTAATATACGTATAATCCGAAGGTAGAGATAATTGATTTCGTGAGAAATAGAGGAAGAAAAAAAAGAAATAAAAAAAGAGAGAGGATAGAGAGAGAGAGAGAGAGAGAGAGAGAGAGATAGAAAAGAAAAATACAATATATGTATATATAAACTTCTTTTCAAGTAAGATAAATAATTTTAATAGCGTGTATTTAAATTAATCGCATTTATAATCGCTCGTTAATATCACATTACTTTATTGTTCTCGTTAAAGTGTCAAAACTCTCTCGGAAATCATGTTCGTGAATTCGTCACGTGTCAAATTAAACTAGGTAGAATACTCGTGTGAGTGTCGTCTCGTGAACAAAAAAATAAAGAGAGAGAGAGAGAGAAGAAAAAGAATTAAAGAAACCGAGAGAGATAGAAAGTAAGAGAGAGAGAGAGAGAGAGAGAGAGAGAGAAGGCCACTGAAAGATATATTCGAGAAGCAATTAGCCGTCGCGGAGAGTCAGAATGTGTAGAAAACGGACGCGGCTGTTGCCTTGGTTGCGACGGAAATCACTTTAATATCTTTCTACCTCCGATGCCTGGTGCGACCGGTTTTGTAAATAGGATGAAATGGCATCCGTATTATGAATTGTCGACGACGATGACCAAGAAGACCAAGAAGAAAACGATTAATACGACGACTACGACGACTACGAGGACGACGAAAATGATTAAAACGACGAAATACTTTTCGATTATATGTATTTTTTTATGTCGTACGAGAAACGGAGCGACGATTCTCGCACGCGCGTCAAAAAATGGGGAAACAAAAAAAAGAAAAGATTTTCACGTTTGACACTTGACTATCTTAAACGAATGTATTCTATGTATGTTTGTATGTATGTATGTGTAATTATATGTAATTATAGAAATATATATAATACAATACATACTATGTATGTATCTATGTGTAATATATACAAATATATCTTTATATATATATATATATATATATATTATATTATTTGTTTATTATACATATGTTTTATATATAAATATATTATATCTGCGTCAGAGAATGAGAAAAAAAGGGATTTCCACGTTTGACACTTACAATCTTAAACGAATGTATCTATGTATGAATGTATTTATGTTTAATTATATATATATATATATATATATATACATATATACGTGTACTTGTCGAATAGTACGAGTATAGGTGTTGGTAAATGTATAGAACCGATGAAACCAGCTAAACGTTATGAAATCTCGTTAATTGGTGAACGGAGAACGCCATTGGTTATGAATACAGATGAGCCAACTAAGAAGATATTTTCTCTTGGAACGCAGGACAATCAAGAATCCGTTCGATCTCTTTCGAGTCGGTTGACCGACTCGCCCGCATTTTCGAAAAGAACGCGACTATCACGAATTCTCTTCCTTTAACTTTAATTTATCTCGCGAAAGTATTACGTTCGATCGTCATCATGGCGAAAACATTCCTTTGTGCCTGTGACCGCCTTATTAATTTCGTAATATTTTCGACATTCGAATCGTCCGCCCCAATCTCTCGCAACTCAAAGACGAACGAAAATCGATCGATCGATCGATCGATTTATTTTTCAAAAAATTGATTCCAATTTCTAAATATTTACTCTTTCGACGTTATCTCGGGGATTGGCAAGAAGCATAAACGAAACGAACAAAAATTGATTTGTTGGAGGGGGAAAAGCAAAGCAAAGCAAAGAAAAAAGAAAATAAAAAAAGATTAAATCGACAATGACGAGTAATAAATCGTCTGTGATAAAAAAAAATATATCGAGCGAACGCGCATGAATTCACTGATTCATCTCCCTCCCCCATTCTACCCCCTTGAAACCTCTAAATATCATTCGTTTGAAATTATTCACGACATTTGACGACAAGTACGAGCGAACGGAACGGAATCGATGGGTTTTTCAAAAATAAAGAAAAAAATAAAAAAGAAAAGGAAAAAACAAAAAAGAATAAAAAGAAATGAAATCGACGCGGAGGATACATCGTCCGCGATGCAAATATATCAAAGTGAGTAAATAAATGAATACGTATGTAGGTACGTATGGCTATTTAATGTATGTATACGCATATATATATATATATATATATATATATATATATATATATACATATATATGTATATATAACTCGATATACTGGTCCGGATTGCTTTCGAACATGGCTTTGCCGTACGTAGTTCTTCGCTCGTTTCGTGCGTGACGGAAATATCGTGGGGACTCTCTTTAAAGCTCGCTAAAAACATGCTTAAGGGGCAAGCGGATTCGCTAATTAAGCGATTGCATTATCATATGAGAGCACCGTTGGGATGTACGTGAAGAACAAGAAGAAGAAAAATAAGAAGAAGAAGGAGATCGAAGATTTTCTGTCTCTTTCTATATATTTCTCTCTCTCTCTCTCTCTCTCTCAATGTCTCTCTATCTCACTTTTACTCTTCCAAAGATTTTCTACGTCCACGTGGAATACCTTTGAGTACGATAAAGGTGATCAAAAGGGCTGAGAACCCTGAAGGAATTTAAGATAGGCTGGCTCGTTAAAGTCAACTCTTGATAATATATACATCCACGTTGCGTTATTTTCACGTATCTAGCGAGATCGAGTGAAAAGTATTCGGGTCAGGAGCAAAAAAATGTCAGGCTTGCGTCCACCCCACCCCACCCCACCCCATCCCACCTCACCCCTATCAGTGCCGTTAATCGTAGCCTCATTAAACGAAATACAAAAGTGATTTTTAGAATAATTGGACGAGCACACGAAATGATTTGTGAGTCCGTTTTGTCGTAACCCTCTTTTTATCTCTCCTATCTTTTTCTTTTCTATCTCTTACTTGTCTTTTTCCTTCCATTTTTGTCTTCCCCTCTCCGACCTACCTCAGCTCTCCTCCCCTCCACCTCCCCTATCTCTCCACCTCCTTCGTCATGATGAGATACCTCAACGATACGTCGTCCAAGTTCTTTCCTTCCCCTCTTTTTCCTTTTTTTTTTTTTTTTCTTGTTCTTGTTTTTGTTTCCATTTTTTCATCCTTCTTCGAGAAGAGAGAAAGAGGAGAAAAGTGGGATACGATATTTAACGGATATCAAAACGGAAGGTTAGGTGATCGGGAGAAAGAAAGAAAGAAAGAAAAATGGAAGAAAGAGAAAATAAATTAATGAATTCGAAATTCTTACGAGACAATGAAAAAAGATTATTTGAAAAATAATTTTCACGCGAATTTGAGGTTTTACGAGGGCTTATCATATATGAATCTTTATATACCGAAATCGATCGATCGAATTGCAGTCGAACGAGATAGCCTGTAGAAAAAAGTAAGAGAGAGAGAGAGATAGAGAGAGAAAGAGAGAGAGAGAGAGAGAGGAAGCGATAGAGGCGGAGAGGTGGAGTGAGTGACCCTTAAAAGGAGGGCACGATATTTCGCAAAATATTCGGCCGGCGAATCACGTTCCCCGATAGAGAATGCCCGCGCACGATCGGCAAAGCTAACAAAAACAACGAATCAGAATCCTGGGGCAATTAGTCGATATTTTAATGCGCAAAAAGCGGCCTCCTCGTTAGATCCTAACCGGTGGAGAAAGAGAGAGAAAGAGAGAGATAGAAAGAGACAAAACAAGATACATATACATACATACATACATACATACATACATACATACATACATACATACATACATACATACATATATATATATATATATATATATATATGTTGAAAGAGAGAGAGAGAGAGAGAGAGAGAGAGAGAGAGAAAGAGAGAAAGAGGACGGCCACTTCCCAAAGGGCCATTCAGAAAAACGAAATCGGATGGCCGAGCGGTGCGGCACCTTGTTAGCGCAAGGATTCGCTAAGGTTGACAGCTTCGAGCAAAAATAACACGAACGTTAACCCGATTCCGAGACAGCCGGACGATAGGAGGAAGGATCGTGTACCATACGAAGGGCCCAATCAGTCTCGAATCTCCTCTCCCACCCTCTTTCTCCGATTTCATAAGATTTTTTTCATACGACATATTCGATCACTCTACACGTTAATAATACCATCGTTATTATTTTCATCGACGAACTCATCTCTGAAACGTTGAACCGGTATAATATTTACGTATTTCTGAATAATCTCCTCTGTGAAAGTTCAATACGTTGAACGATAAAATAATAAGTGATGATTATAGTCGAAAGGATCGATTTTAGGATCCACCTTGATAAAACATTTTTTAAATCATTCTCGATGTTTAATTATAAGCCTGTTGAAATATCGTTCCTTTCTTTTCTTTTTTTTTTTTTTAACATCCTGTATATACATATATATATATATATATATCTTTTCTTTTCATTTAAATATCCGCCAAAATATCGACACTTACCTAACACGATAAATATATCGTCTAACGTACGATAAAGTATCGATTTATTGAAAGGTATATACCATTTAGATCCATACCGTTGTGTCAAATAATTTCGACGATAAAAATAATAACCGGTTCGTTGGAAAACGTTCATCGATTATTAAATTAGGGTTAACGCTAACATTTTTGACCCTATCTGTTTACTTTCTCTCGTATGTTTTCCCAATAAGAGGTAGAAAAATATTATATCGTTCGTATTTTAAAACTTAACCAGTTATATATTACGTTCAAACGTTTACGCAAAAGGTACGCGCGTTTTCTTACAAATGTAACGTAGTAGATGCGCATACGTTAAACGCATACACATACACATGCACAGAAACGGACACAGACACACATACACCGGAGAGCACGTAGCTCGTCTATTTCACTTCTATCGTACTCTGATCACTTCTCCTTATCCAATAGAACGTCGTACAGGCGGTTTAAACGCCCGCAAAATACAGACGCCGAATGTCGGAGTTATAATCGCCTCCATAACGCTTTTAACGCGTTAAAACGTACTTTATCTCTTTTATACCGCATTACCCACGTCGACTATGTTACTCGATGACGTTACTTTTTGTCACGTCATTCTCACTCTCACTCCTTCTCTCTCTTTCCAACACACTCTCTCTCTCTCTCTTTCGCTTATCAATATCAACAAGAAAACTACTTCGCTGCTCACCCACTTTGACCTCTTCTTTTTTTACTACTTTATATTTTTTTTCTCTTCTTTTTTCATTCATTCTTTTTCCGTCTCTCTATTTCTTCCTCTGACTTATCGACAATAATTAATTCCCATTAAACTTTAAACACAATTTTTTTCTTTTCTATCTAATTATTATTCAAATTGTAATTGCATGAAAAATGAAAAGGAAGTGTTATTCTTTGTAAACGATCGATAATATCCGATCGTTCGTCCGACAATGTGAAAAAAGTTAATGGAAGATATTGTACGGGATTGATATTGATTAGGTATGTGTAAGTGATTAAAGAAAAATTTAAAAAAAAAGAAGAGAGAGAGAGAAAGAAGAAGGAAAGAAAAACGAAGAAACGTTTATTCATGAAATAATTGAAAGAAATATTTTCTAGGATCGAACGATCGATCGATCAATATAGATCGATAGCCCACATGCCTGAGATTAGAACGATTAAACGGCTAGCAAAATATATAGTAATAATTGCTATGTATTGTAAAACCTAAGAAGTAAATGAAAAAAAAAAAAATATATATATATATATATACATCAATCATTAATATCGATCGTATAGAAATAATTAAAAAGAAAAAGGAATAAT
>OU426861.1:7496130-7503630 GCA_911387685.1 Dolichovespula media | reverse complement strand
TCAATACGGACTATACACGAAATGGACTATTTGCAGTATCGGTCCGACCCTTGTTAAATTTTCTCAGATATTCGCCGCATTTAAAGAGGAGAAGAAGAAGAAGAAGAAGAAGAAGAAGAAGGAGGAATAAGAGAAGGAGAAGGGGAAGTAGAAGGAGGGAGATTAGAGAGGGGAAATCGGTAGTAAGCCGGCTCGTAATACCTAAAATTCATACGATATGACGTATTAAGAGATCCCGATTCTCGATAAAAACGAAAAGGTTCAGAGCATATCGAGTAAGGGTTGTGGGGTAGGGGGTGGTGGGTTGGCGGCGAACGGGAGCGGAAAGGGTTATGGAGGGAGACAGGGACGAGATACGAGAATGAGAAACGAAAGAAAAAAAAACGAATAAGAAAAATTAGAAGAAAAAAAGAAAACAGAAAGAGGGAGGTAGTCGAATCGCGAGACGATCTCGTTCGCCCTCCTCCCCGTCCCCGCCCACGTCCACGTAAGACATCGAAAATTAAGAACTTCGGTTTAACGGGCGAATGTCCAGGGTAGGGTAGGGTAGGTTAGGGAGGGGAGGGGGAGGGGAGGGGGAGGGGGGAGGGTAGGGTAGGGATGGGGAGGGGAGGGGGGAATAGGAGTTTAGCGCCGGCAATTCTCTGTCTTAGCAGTGGCAAAAATTCCTCCCTTATCTCGACCGATGAAGTCGAAATTAGTAGCCGGCTACCGTACACGTCCCAACCGAGTTTGGTAATGGTGTCGAGGTTTGTATGGTGTATTCGTGAGTACGCCTATATACACTCTCTCTCTCTCTCTCTCTCTCTCTCTCTCTCTCTATCTTTGTATCTCTCTCTCTCTCTCTCTCTCTTTCTCTGTCCGTCTCTTTCTCTCTCAATCCTTTTTTCTTTCTCTCGGCCGAACGACTTTCTCAGCGAAGTTGAAAAAAATCGAGGAATGAGGAAGAAAAAGGATGGAAAAAAAAAATAAAAAAGAGAGAGAGGGGGGGGGGGAAACTTCTTTATTCCTTCGATTTTCAAACGAAACGTACAAAGAGGACGGCAGGTGGGGGGGATGGGGTGGGGGGAGAGGGGGAGCAACGTGTTCCTTTACAAAAAAAAAGGAAGAAAGAAATAAAAGAAATGAAATGATCCGTTAGCGAAAGGCATTCGAGAGAGGAGAGAGAAAACGGAAAAGGGGGGAAAAAAAGAAAAAAGAAAAAAGAAAAGGAAAAAAGAAAAACGAAATTTATTAAAAAGTCCTTGCCCCGTTTTTTATCGTACTCATATTTATAGCTACGACATTTATACGTACGCACACGTGTGTGTTGTATCTATAGGAATTAATGAAATAATTCAATCAATATATATATATACATACATACATATATATATATATATATATATATATATATGTATACACGCATACACGCGCAAACAAACAAACGCATATACAACAACTATATGCGGATCAATATCCTTATTACTAGCCAGTATAAAGAAAACTCATGGTTGTTAGTATCGATATCCAGTAGTAGCGGTCCGTAATAAGAGCGTTAATAGTGGTCCGACATAAAACTCACACAAGTGAGTGTCCCAAGTAGTTGTCGTCCTCCCTCGTCCCTCCCCCCTAATGGGAGTGTTAATCGTGAGTCCTCGCGAAACTCACAGAGACAAGCTCGCCTCGGAAGCTCTATCTCTCTCTCTCTCTCTCTCTCTCTCTCTCTCTCTCTCTACCTCTCTATCTTTCTCTTTTTACGTTCTTAGGAGTGAACCAAGCGTACCAAGTGGATGCAGTAAAGGATGCTACTGCTGGACACACACTCGAGGCCGGCGCTGAGCTCGGAGCCTCGAACATCCGTAAGTGTTGGATTCTCGGCCGTTGTTAAGTAAATTGGGTCCCAACCGGTTTCTTATTTCGTGGCCACTGTCTTACTCTCAACGGCCAGGGTACTCGGGAAGAGCACGCTCCCCGTGTGGGCAAGAACCGCACTCTCTCTCTCTCTCTCTCTCTCTCTCTCTCTCACTCACTCTTTTTCTTTTTCTTTCTCTCTCTCTCTCTCTCTCTCTCTCTCTCTCTCTCTCTCTTTCTCTGTAGACCGGTACACTCTACTCTACTCTACTCTCTACTACGCTTCGTCCTTTTCGTCGTTCGCTCTCGAAACGATCGTTTCCCTTCGTATAGGGCCTTGTAACTCTTCCTCCTCTCTTACCTCAACTTCATTCTCAGGGCCGTAACCTATGCGACGATACGAATTTCATTTCCGACACTAACGACGCGTCTATTTCGTCTTAGGATAACCCAGTTGTTAACCTTCACGTACGCACGCGCGCGCGCGCTTATCTCTCACGACGATTACTCTAATTAATACAGGTGGTAGGTGGATTCGATTAAGGAAGATGAAGAAGAAAAAAGTAAAAAACGTTCGAGCGGGGACGATCGTCCCTTAACGTTGATCCTTTCTACTTAACCCGTCTCCCTACCTCCCTCCCTCCCTCTCTCCCCCCGCCATCGATTAATACACAACACTTTTCCAAGGATCGAGATATTTTTTAATCGTACCCTTGTGTCGCCTTAAGATTGATAATAACGCGCCAAAATCGATTTGGAGGATCGATCATCGCGAGAGAACGGTCGTAAAAATATTTTCCCCTTCGTTTTTCTTTTCTTTTTTTTCTTTTTTTTTTTCATTTTGTTTAGATTGTTTCCTTTCTCCCATCGGAATAACGCGCTGCGAAATATGTTTGATCAATGATCGAGCCACGGACCATTTCCTCGATAGACACTTACTACTTGCTCGAAAGGATCTGCGCAGTACTTTCCTTTCTTCCCTTTCTTTCTCTCTTCGAAGAGATCTTCAAATCATCCCGAGGATTCTTTACTCGGATAAAGAATTTAAATATCACTGTTCGTCCGTGCGAGCCAATAGCAACGAAACGAAAAGCATAGTTGTTACCTTTCGGTGAATAATAAACGACTATACCCCGTACGAGCGCAGCAGCCATTTCGTTGAATTTTGCGGGTGTACGAGCCCTCTAGGATACGCATGTGTGTGCGTGTGTGTGTGTGTGCGCGCGCGTGTGTCGCGTGTGTACGTGTGTGTGTGTACGCGCATGCATCGAACACGCTAACGTTAGGAGCACGTATTTATGTGCGGCCCAGAAGTATGTGCTTGGCGATGAGGGTCGCCTTTTGTTTTAGCATGGCGAAAGGACGAAAAGGGAGGGAGAAACCCTTCGAGTGGGCTACCACAAGATCTCGCCAGCTGATATCCCCCGCTTTTTTGTCAATTTATAAGGATTTATACCAACGGTCCCAGTGCTGGGTGCTGCTGCTGCTGCTGCTGCTGCTGCTGCTGTTGCTGTTGCTGATGCTGATGCTTGCTGCTGTTGTTCCCGATGCTACTGCCGCTGCTGTTGCAGTTGCAGTTGCAGTTCCAGTTGCTACTACTACGTTGGTAATATTCCTCGCTCTCTCTCTCTCTCTCTCTCTCTCTCTCTCTCTCGATCCCTCTACCACCACCACCATCACCACCTCCTTACACTCCCACCCAACGGCCTTCTCTCTCTCTCTCTCTCTCTCTCTCTCTCTCTCTCTCTCTCTCTCTCTCTCTCTCTCTCTCTCTCTCTCTCTCTTTCTCTGGCCTCAACCACCCAGAAACTCTCCTCCCTCGCACCACCCTTCATTCCATTCCGGAAGCTTTTTTTTCTACGAAAGGGTGGTCCCCTTTAATTTCACGCGCGATTCGCAAAACGAAACTAAAGGGGAAGAGAATAAGGAAAAATAAATAAATGTAACAAATAAGAAAAAAAAAGAAGGAAGGTTAGTTTTCAGCTTCCAGTTCGCGGTGCGGTGCGGTGCGGCAATCTTACGCAGCTTCTGATATACCCATCACGAATTTCAAGATTATAACGAGAGTCATTTAAAAGTGCTGATAGGATTGGTTAACCGTTATTATTCTAATAGACGTGTACAAATCTATTTTAATTATAACGCACGACCTATGTGTGATCCGTTTAAGTCGACTATGATCGATCGAAGGAAAAATAAATCGTCCGAACGATATCAAATAATATATATATATATATATATATATATATATATATATATATATATATATATATATATATAATATATCGTCTTTTGAGGTATTAATTACGAAAAGGTTTCATCCAATACGGGAACCAATCCAATGGTCCGAAAAGCTGCGTGCGCCGTCAGCATATCTGACCAATAGGGGATGACAATCGAGCAATTATCCTTGCCTTCTACGTCTTTCCCTTTCGTAGGAAGGGAAAATCCTTTTCTTATTCCATCAACCCTCTCTCCCTCTCTCCCTCTCCCTCTCCCTCTTTCTCTCTCTTTTTTTGTCTGTCTGTCTGTCTGTCTCCGTCTCTGTTCAGCTTCCATTTGGTAGCGATAAAGAAGAAAGCTCTAAATGGGGGATGAAAGAATGGAAGAAAATGAGAGTCGCTCTCTTCGTGTCTTCCTGAAAAGGAGAAGAGCCCGAGAACGAAGACGAAGAAGAAGAAGAAGAAGAAGAAGAAGAAGTGAGCGAGAAGGAAGGAGAAATAAGAAAGTTTAGAAGGAGAGAAAGAGAGTAGAAGAGGGGTCTAACCGTCTTAATGATATTGTAGTCGGCGT
Organism: Dolichovespula media; assembly: GCA_911387685.1. Taxonomy (NCBI): domain Eukaryota; kingdom Metazoa; phylum Arthropoda; class Insecta; order Hymenoptera; family Vespidae; genus Dolichovespula; species Dolichovespula media. The sequence continues at coordinate 7,499,004 of OU426861.1, read as the reverse complement.
GCCCGCGCGCAAGGCTGCCTCTAATTGCGCCAGTGAAGCGGCCATGTTCCCTGCCTGGGGGTGGGAACGAGAAGGAGCGAGTCTCTCGACTGTCTCCGTCTCTCTCTCTCTCTCTCCCTCTCTCTCTCTCTCTCTCTCTCTATCTATCTATCTATCTATCTATCTCCCGTTCTGCGCGCGCGCTCCGATCTCGCGAGGCACCGGGCGAGCGCATGTTCGTGCAAATGCGTGTGTGTCTGTGCGAGCGCGCGAGCGTTTGTGTGCGTGTGTGTGTGCGTGCGTGTGTGTGCGTGCGTGCGTTTGTGTGTATGTTTAAGCGAGAGTAGCTCCGTAGATTTCGTTGTTAGAAGAAGAGAAGGGAGAAAGAGAGCATGAGCTTGCTCGAAGGTATGTGTACGTGCGTGCGTGCGTGAGTGTGTGTGTTTTTGTGTGTGTGTGTGTGTACGTGTTCCGTCGTGCATTTGTATGTACATGTGTCTATGTGTGAGAAAGAGATAGAGAAAAAGAGAGTGTGACAGAGAGAGAGAGAGAGAGAGAGAGAGAGAGAGAGAGAGCGTGAGCGAGAGAAAGAGGGAAAGAGGGAGGGAGAGAAAGAGAAAGAGATGGGCTTACGTGTCGTGCGACCAACCGGAGGAAGAGAGACAGAGTGGGCGATACCAGCACGGTGGGGAATATCGCTGAGGTAAAAAGCTGGAAATGCAGCATGGCGGTCGGGAGGAATCGGTAGCAATTATTACGAAAGGACGATCGTTCGCGAATACGAATGCGAATGCGAATGCGAATGTCGCTACACCAACGTGGCGATGGATACGTACGACATTTCCGATTCAATCCGCCGAGAGAGGAGAGATCGGGATCGTGATCGCGAGTATAAACGGACGTTATCGTAAAATTGCGATTATATCGATAATAATTAATTGACCTATCGATACAATTAATTATTATATGATAATTAATTGATCGACCGAACGATCGATCGATCGATCGATCGGATTCCTTTTCTTTTCGTTCCTATTTTTATTCGTATTTTGTTTTATTCTTTGTCTTCTATTATCCCCTCCAACCTCCTCGCCTCCCCCCCTACCGCCGCGAAACCACCGAACCAACCACATTTTCCTTCGCTTTCTTTTCCGTCATCGTTGCGTTTTTACGAAAAAAAATAAAATAAAATTATGATAATAATAATTCTCCGTTGATAATCAATCATTCCTCTAATACGATTCGTATTAAATTATTACACAAATGTGAATTTTTCATTTGGCGACAACCGACTATTGTCGTTATTGCGAACATTCGTAAATTCGTTTATCGAAGTATTATATTAATTAGAGAATTAGAGGGGTAACGTGTTGTATATATCAAATACGTATCGATCATGCATATACGTGTATGAGTGTGTAAATATATATATATATATATATATATATATATATATATATGTATAATTTTTCTAATTTACGATTTAACGCAAACAAAAGCTATCAATATTAATGGTGTCATTAATAACTAGAGATAATGATAAACGTGATCTGATATTAGTCAATCCGTACGTCTTAACGGTATATAAACGTATGTACGCGATTGAGCTCGATTGCACTTCTGACATTTCCGAGCTCGGCATTGGGTTTACCAACGACGTCTCCCGAGATATATACTCAGTGGATAGAAGTATTGTACCGACAGTAAGTGAATTGTATTTGCTTTGGTTTATCTAACGCACCATTTATCTGCTTACGATCACGCGACAAGAGAGAGAGAGAGAGAGAGAAAGAGAGAGAGAGAGAGAGAATTCCTTCGTACGTACATATAAATCACTTAAAGTGATTTTTACAAATCGCGTATACCCTACTAATAACCATTACGTTTAAACGCTAATTGCATTCTACCGCAAAACGGGCAAATACTTCGTTAAAATGGAAAGTTAAAATGAGATTTATTTTTTACCTTTGTTTGTATGTAAATGATAAATATATTATCCAAAATTATAGACGTTATTAACATTGATAAAATATATTTATATGTAAATAACAAGATTATAATAATAATAATAATAATAATAATAATAATAATAGTAATAATACATCATGACGATTTAGAAATATCATTAAAATTAATAGATAAATACATATAAAAAATGCGAGTACAATAATAATTATTATTATTATTATCCTACATAGGTATACCTGTATCGTTTGTAATACATCAAAATTGTGCAATGCCTACCCATATATATATATATATATAAATAAATAAATAAATAAAACGAAAGAAAAGGAAACGAAAACAAAACAAAACAGAATAAAATAAGTGGTTTCGAAACGATTCTCTCGTGAGAGTCTGACTGGCGTGAACTTAGCGAGATAGCGGCATTGGTCGACAAGGTGATCGAGCTTTCGCAGAGGGTGAGTTTAAGACGGGAGGAGGGTTTGTTCGGGGAAGCCGCCACTTTGGCGCACGCGTAACCACGGCCAGTCAATATTAGCAGACGCGCGAGCGAGACCATACAGATTTCGATGTCACTCGCACAGTACATATACACACACACATATATACATATATATGTATGTATGTACTGTGGGTAAGTATGTACTATATATATGTACGTACATAACTACATACACAACCGCATACGTTACGTACATACGTCAGAACGTACGTACGAGGACTCTGAACATAAGAGAGAGAGAGAGATAGAGAGAGAGAGAGAGAGATATAGAGAGAGACAGAGAGAGAGAGAGAGAGAGAGAGAATACGTTAGAGAAGCCAATCTCTGAATGCATAACTTTCCACTTCCATAGACGGCATGACTACTTTGAATAATATATAGGTTCATTGTGTTATTCGACCGATACCGATAGTGAAGTGCACTTGGAA
>OU426861.1:7481130-7491130 GCA_911387685.1 Dolichovespula media | reverse complement strand
ATAAAATATATTTCGATTTCGTAGAGCTCCTAAGATGAAAACGGGGCGAAGGGGTGGACGTAAAAGAAGAAAAGTAAGAAGGATAGAAAAGCTGCTAAATGATATATACATACATACATACATACATACATGCATACATACATGCATACATAAATACACACATACATGCATACATACATACATATATATATATATATGCGTTTAATGTTGCGTACAATTAAATTGAATTTCGGACCAGAGCCAAACCTATGATGAGAGCCGGACAAGATCCTTCGGGTTGACAGGGAGTAGGAGTTAGGGATGGATTGAGAATTAACGGCTGAAATATATAGTCAACTCTAATGCGTTCTAACAGTTTCGAGTGGATGAAACGTTGGCGGACAATATTTTTACTCGGTCGATTTATGCACCCCCTTTATGCATTAGCGACCAAAACTCCCCGAACGTCTACCCCGCTCTCATGCCACCCTCATCCCACCACCATACGTTTTCCGTACGATTGTTTATCAGAAAATAGTTTAAACGTTTGCTCGACCAGACATTATCCTGGCGTGTATTGAATCGTCTCTCGTGCATGAAGAAATGAGTAATGTGTTTCGATATGAGAGAGAGAGAGAGAGAGAGAGAGAGAGAGTTAAAGAAAACGAAAAAGAGAAAAAAAATAAATCGCTCCCTATCTCCGCCATCTTGTTTTTCTCTCTTGAAGGGTCCTCCGAACGGCTAGGCGGGGAAAATAGGGGGTGGAGAGGGGTGTTGAAGTGGGATAGGGAGAGGGAGGGGAAAGAGATCGTAACGTGAAGATTTCGTGATGTTCGAAGGAAAAAGGACACATCTCGGGGGAATGGAAGAAGAGAAAAATACAGTGAAAAAAAAAGAGAGAAAGAGAAAGAGAGAGAGAGAGAGAGAGAGAGAGAGAATAAGAGTAAGAGTAAGAGAGAAGGTAAAAGAGTAGTGTGGGTGAACGGTGAAAGGAAAAAGTTTTTAAGCGTTCCGGAAATCGGATTTCGCATCGCGGCATAAAGCGAGGCTGCTTTTATTGGCCTCGAAACGGCGGGAACGAAACGGGGCTGAATCGCAGCAAAGGTGGTTGAGTGGGTAGGTGGGTGGGTGGGTGAGTGGGTGGGTGGGTTGGTGGTGGTCGTGGGCGTGGGTTGCGACGGGTTGCGAGAGACGGAGACGGAGACGGAGATGGTTGTAGGAGCAGGGAGGCGGGGAGGAGAGGCTTCGATGATAAAGTGACCAAAGGAAAAGACGCCGACATAATGTTCCATAGAATCGGAATATTGTGTCGCTCTGCAAAGGGGTAATTCCGCAGTAGGAAGCCTTATTGGAAAAGGGTAGATAAGAGAGAGAAACGAGGGAGAACGAGAGGAGGGGTGAATACAAGAGTGAAAGAGTGAAGGAGAGAATGGTGGAGTGAGAGAGAGAGAGAGAGAGAGAGAGAGAATGAGTGAGAGAGAGAATGAGAGAGAGAGGGATGTAGTTAGGTAGGTGTAAGTACGTGTAAGCGAGAGCTCGCGTGTATCTGCTACCGTTGAGCGGAAATTAAATATGCCTCAGTCGATAAGTCAGAGTACTACCATAGCGGGGCTCCGTATCAACACCGGGAGATGAGCTATTGTGCTATTTTCGAGCGAAATCTCGACGAAGCCGTCTCTCTTTCTCTCTCTCTCTCTCTCTCTCTCTCTCTCTCATTCACCCTTCCTCTCTCCTTCAACCTTCCCCTCCCTCCTATCCCACCAAACTATTCCACGCACGAATTCCGTCCGTCGCCTCTCGCGGCAAAATGCTTTTCCTAACGCGTTTGTTGTACGCGTACCTATAGATATACCCACGTAGATAGGACATAATATACGTATTTATCTACCCCCGTCTGCCAACGTAAAACGTCGTCCTTGGAAAATCTCTGTTCGAAAAGGCCCGTTCGCGAATTCGAGATGTCAATTTTTGATTAAGGGCGCGACGGAGGGGCGTGGCGTGATCGGGTGACGAGGAGGAGGAGAAGGAGGAGGAGGAGAATAAGGAGGAGGAGAAGGAGGAGGAGATTAAGAGAAAATTGAGAAATTAATTCGGGAATGCTTTAACGTTGATGAGTATCCGCGACTAAGTAGAATAAGCGCGATGGAGTAGAAACGCAAGGAGGCTGATGGGGTTATGAAAGAAGAAAGAAAAAAAGAATTCAAGAGATAAAAGAGAGAGAAACGAAGAAAGCGAGAATCTCATTTTGTTTAAATGAACGATAACATATATGTTTCATGTATAACTTATACCCATAGAATCGTCTATTAACACCGCCTATTAGAACCTTTTTTTTCCCCTTCAACGACTTACACTTTGTTTTATCGTTATAATATCATCGATAGAGTTAGGGCGCGGAACGTTCGGCTTTTTCTCGAATGAACAAGAATCCGCATTAATTATACGGGGAGGTTGCTCGTCAACGATGCGAACGAAATAATTACCTATGCCAGATTTATTATCAAAGTCGGTACAACGCCTCGGGGCTCTCTACCTTTAGATAATAGGCTCTTTATGACTCGGCCGCACGAACTACGCGCGGTTCGAAAGTTACGATCCTGTAAAACCCTCTCCCCTCCCCTCCCCTCCCCTCCCCCTTCTCCCCTTTACGAGGCCATTACCAGAGCTCTTACTCATACTTTTTTTTTTCCTTCTCTCTCTCTCTCTCTCTCTCTCTCTCTCTCTCACTCTCTCCCATTTTCTTTTTCCTTTTTCTCTGTTCTCTTTCTTTTTTCTTGTTCCATTCTTTCCTTCAAACCGTCCGAGAGAGAGACACTCGGACAATTCAAAAGGCAACGAATATATGTCGCGCGGGTACGTACGTAAACGCATACCCTTTCCCTCCCCCCCTCCCCCCTTCCTCCACCTCCTCCCGCCCTCGTTGAGCCTAATTAACCCGCGCCATTCGATTTGACGCCAATCTAAAGTCCTACGCGCCGATCGCCGTCGTAATCCCTACGCGATATCGATTTCGAAATACGATTATCTCGATGGGAAAAATCAAATAAAGGAAAGAAATGATTCGAATTAGATCGCGCGTTTTAATAATGCACGTTATTATCGTCCTTTCGACTTTCCCCGCTCTCGTCGTCGTCGTCGTCCTCTCATTTGGTGAATTCTAAAGGAACGACAACGACGACGGCGACGACGACGACGACGACGATCGTAACGTGCTTGTTCCCACCCTCACTTCCCCCCCCCCTCTCTCTCTCTCTCTCTCTCTCTCTCTCTTTTTCTTCTTTTTATAAATCACACTCGAAATACAGAATCGATCCACTCGATGCGACAGATAATCGTCGACTAAGAATGACCATTCGACGATGAACGACTCGATGAACACTCGTACCGACTCAATCGGGGCGGGGAGGTGGGAAGGGGGAGCAAGGGCGGTACGGCGAAAAGCGAGAGGGAGGGAGGGGTAGAGGGAGGAGGTAGAGGGATACCTTCCTTTTCAAGAAGACGACAACTCACTCGAGATGCCAACCAAGTTTATTCCCTTTTCGCACGAGTAGGACGACGCATTGTCGGACGATAATAGGGGGGGGGGAGGAGGAGGAGGGTAGTGGGGAGGGGGATGGGAAGGAGGGTATCCCTCTTCTTCATTTTACGATGATTTTCAAAATTCATTCTCGAGTCGGCCGTCTCGAGATTTTCTCCGTCGATCTTTCAACGTTCGACGTGGAATCCCAAAAAGGAAGAAAACTTTTTATTGTTGCGATCCCTGTAATGAACTCTCGAGAGTTCTCTGCGAGGCCGACGACAAATGCGACGACAATTTCGAAGAGAAATGGACGCGAGACCCCCCCATTATTTCCATCCCCCCCCCCCCACCACCACCACCACTACCACCACCATCGCCACCTTCTACCCTTTCTCATTCTCCACCGAGCATAAAAAAAAAAAAAAAAGAAAAAAAAAATAAGAAGAAAAGAGAAGAAATAACCGTCGTACGTTCTCGTCGAATCATCGAAATATCCTCGGAGCTTATAAATCTTTCCAAAATTGTCAACAATGACGCTTGTCCGGTTGGTGCACCTACGACGTTTCATTCTATCTCGAGTGCCATTCAGAGAAAAATAACATTATTCCTCGTCGACAAACATTATTCACTCATCGTAGCGCATCGTAAATAAATGTTCTTCGACTCGAGTTCGCCGATACTTTTCCCTTATTCTTGACCCTTTTCCTTTAGAGTTTATCTGGAAAAACAATGACAAAAAAGAAGAAGAAGAAGAAGAAGAAGATGAAATAAAATAAATGAAGAACAAAAGAATTTACACGCTCGTACGTTAAATCTTGATCAACAATTTTTATTACGAAGCAGGATTTCTTACTCTCTCTCTCTCTCTCTCTCTCTCTCTCTCTCTCTCTCTCTCTCTCTCTCTCTCTCTTTCTCTCTTTCTCTTTATCTTGGATAGCTCCCAAAGTCGGAAAATATTCGATTCATCCTCGGTAGGATAATATAATGTAAACACAAAGTATCCTGGTAGGTCCCCCATAAAAAAGAAAAAAAAGGGACGAGACACGAGCATTGTGTACCGATTCGTATGAATCCCTACCACCGTGAGATTCCAAATACCCATAAATAATGTGACACGGACGAATCATTTCGCGCGCGCGTACGTACGTACGTGTGCGTTCGCGTTAGTGATCGTTCATCGTTTATATATATATATATATATATATATATAAATATATGTGTGTGTGTGTGTGTGTGTATCTGAGTACGTACGCGTGTGTGAGAATCGATTCATCGAATTCGATCAAAAGAAAATTCCCTATGGGGATATGGGATCTGGTCTATGTCGGTAAAAACGCCAAGGAAGGGTCAATAACGTTCGGATTTTCACGTTGCAATGAAATGATTATTAGCCTTTACGATCTGACCGCGGACAAAGGGTTAAAACCGGTCATAAAACGCGATAAGCTATCCGACGGAATATGGAATAATTTTTTACGATGCCGGCCGTATATAAAATCTCGAGTGGTGGTGGTTATATACTACTTCATTTGGTCCTTCGTTCATTCACGTACGATGATACTTTGTTACTCAACGTGAAAACTATGTTAAGCTCACGGTTCTTAATTCGCGAGGAACGAGAAAAAAGAAAAGAAAAGAAAAGAAAAGTAAAGAAGAAAAAGATAAGAGAAATATAATAATAAAGAAAAGAGAAGGATAGTTCTCGCGAGAACGACGAGCTGAAGGATTGGACGTCGTAAAAATTGAGCTCGCAAAAAGAAAAGAAAAAAGAAAGAAAGAGAGAGAGAGAGAGGAAAAAAAATAAAGAAAATAAGAAAAAGAAGAGAACGAAGTTCCGCGTCTTGCAACGTGGAAGGATAAAAGTGTTGGTAGACGGGGATAGGAGGGGCGGGGAGGGGTGTGGAAGAGAGTTTAGATTATTATCTCTCATTGACAAAACTAATCTCGCACTGGCTCGAGGCGAGAAAAAGACGAGAAAAAGAAAGATAAAAAAGGAACGAGAACGAGAGTCGTTTTAATAGAATAATATATATACACCCTTCTCGTCGTAACGGAGTCTATAAAAAATGAATCCTCGCACATAACCCCGAATCGAAGTCGATAGGCCGTTTCTTCGGGGTCGAGGGCGGGGGAGGAAGGCGCGTATCTTAGAGCCTGGTAAAGTGATATATATATATATATATATATATATATATATATATATATATAAAACTTACGGGCGAACGATCTCGCGTGTATGTACGTACGTATGTATGTACGTATGTACGTTTTATGTGTGTATGTGTGTGTGTGTGTGTGTATAGCGACGAGAAGTCGAGCGAAATAGCCTTAGGGGTCGAACCGTTTGTAAATCTGACATAATGCGCCCATGCCGAGATTATTTCACGATTTATCACCGTGCTCGGCAGCCTTGAATGCGCGTGCTGGTGTGTCTATTAGGAAGAAAGACGAAGAAAGAGAGAGTGAGAGAGAGAGTGAGAGAGAGAGAGAGAGAGAGAGAGGGAGAGAAATGCGAAAGAAGGAAAGAAGGAAGGAAAGAAAGAAAGAAGTACGAAGTTAGAGAAAGAGAGAAGAGTAGACAAAGATGGTAGAAATGGGGGGTTGGGAGAGGAGGGGTGGTAAGATGGCGGGGGTCTATGGTGCCGAACAATCGTGGCTCGGACCGATGACAAATGACTTCGAGCTGCCGTCGACGGCCTGACTTACGGCCCTTTTCTTTGTACCGAAGACGACGAAGACGAAGACGAAGACGAAGACGAAGACGAAGACGAAGACGAAGACGAAGACGACGAAGAAGACGAAGACGAAGACGAAGACGAAGACGAGAACGACGACGAGAACGACGACGAGAACGACCGATATACCTACATACATGTAGGTAATATACAGTATACAACCAAGGAATCATCCCAGACTCGTGTCGGATGTTTTCTTCTAGAGGGTTGAATTTTTCAACCACGAGAAAAAGCTAAAATAAGACAAAATGAAAGAATGAATGAAAGAAGGAAATACAACGACCGACGTGCACGCGAAATCTTTCAAATCTTATATACAAACCTCCGTCCCGATTAATTGTTTCAATGTAACGACATAAGAATAATTTTTGAATGATCGTGATTAATTAAGAAAAAAAAAAAAAAAAGGAAGAAAAGAAAAGAAAAATAATAAAAATAAAAGAATCCATGACGATATCGATAACATTTCTTTTTTCTTTTTCTTTTTTTTTTTTTTTTTTTTGGTTCCCCTTCGTTCTCGAAAGGAACGAGAAACGAGGAACGAAGCAATTTTTCTTTTTGTCTCTCTTAATCACACGGCACGCAATTACACGTGATATTAATTTAGTCGATCGAGGTCATCGAATTCGTTGACGATAAACATTTTCAATGATGACCCCTCTCCCCCTCCCCCATCTCTCCCTCCCTCTTGACCGATCGACTCATTAGAATTTCCAATTGTTCTTATACGTTACCGTGTGTGTCCGTAAACGTACAGGAAATTACCAATTCAAGTTTTATGCGCGAATCGTGCCGATTATGAAATGAGGACAAACGAGCTGGAAGTTTTCATTCGAAAATTCGATCGACCGATCGATCGATCGATCGATTTTTATTCGCGCGAAAATATTTCTTTCTTTCTCTGTTTTTTAATGTTTAAGATATTTTAACGAGAACTCGTTCACGATCATAAAGTTTATAAAATTAAATAATAATTACCTCGACAACGATCGTCGAATGATTCGTCGATTAATCGGTACTATCTCGAATTTCGATGAACGTTAAAGCTCCTCCCCCACCCTCCAAAAAAAAAAAAAAAACGATTTCATTAATTTGATTATTATATAATGACATTTCCAAACGATTTCCGGTCGATCAACGAATCACATCGATGTACAGTATAATCAAACCGATCGAAAATAGAAAACGTGAAAAGGAGGGGGTGGAGTTTAAAGATCAAGGCATGTATCGATATTTATGCATCCATCGGCCTTATGAATATGTGACAATCGTGAGAAAATGAAACGAAGAACGTGACACGCGTATATTGCACTTGAAACACAGAACGAAACGGAACTAGGAAACGAGAACAAAGAAAAAAAAAGAAAAAAGAAAAAAAGGAAGGTCCGTCGTTATCGATCCGCGACCTATCGAGACCGACCGAGATAATCTTTTTTTTGAAAGTACAAAAAAAGAATTTTTCGAGCGTTCGTCGCCCTTCTCTATTTTCTTCTTTGTCTTTTTTTTCCTTTCTCTCTCTCTCTCTCTCTCTCTCTCTCTCTCTTTCCCTTATTTTTAAATATCACATTTTCTTTTCTTTTTCATTTGTATTTTTAATTTTCCTTTTCGCTCGTCTTCTTTTCCGTTAATGCCCTCCCCTCATCCAGCCCACCCCCTCCTCCGACGATCTATCAATAATTAACAATAAAGTTAATTAATATAATCTAGGTATGCATATATATATATATATATATGTGTGTATATATAAAAAATGGTCCAACAATGACCAACAAAAGTGATGTTAATTAACGAAGACAAATGCAGAAATCCAAGCACGAAATATCAAAAGCCCGGGGTACTAAATTTCTTCACAAAGAAGCCCGATTCGCGATTATAATCGACGGCGGGAATGATGGCAAACGGTACGCGAGTGATATACATACATACATACATACATACGCACATTATTGTGAAAATAATGTATTATTTATTCGTACATATAATATGTATTCGTAAACGTTGAAAGGTTGCGCGAAAATGAATTCGTTTTCGTAACACAATCGGGAATTATGAAAGGTGACATGAGTAATCGATACGAAAAGTCGCATAATCGATGGAACAACTCGCTGACCTGCAACGATTGTGTATTCCATTATGAAAGTATTGTATGTTTATGCGCGCGAAAGCGCGCGCGTGTGCGTGCGCGCGAGCGTGAGCATGAGCGTGCGCGTGTTTCTACATAATAGAATTTTACATTAATATTAATATAGAGAATTTCCGATGGCATTGATAATAAATTGAATTTCAATAACTTCACGAAGGTTTTCGTTCTAATCGTTTGAACTTACACGTTTATCGGCGAACATGGTTTAATCGTTATGCATCATCTATTCTTAGACCTCTTCTGCGATGGAAAAAATAATAAATAAATAGAAGACTCAACAGTGAATTCATTTTTGTTGTTGTCGTTTTTCTCATATTCTCGTACTAAAGAAGGAAAAATAAAAAAATAAATATATGTATATATGTGTGTATATATATATATATATACATATATATATACACGTATTATGTATAGCGTTAATGAGTGAAACTCTACGACCTGTGGGGAGGTGAGGGGAGGGGAAGGGTCAACGTGTGGGCCCCCGCATAAATGGGGTCCTAAACGTTGAGCTTAGTCGACCAAATTAAAAGTTTTACCGACGGACGCGATTACGCTTTTGTCGATACGTAAAAAAAAAAAAATAAAAAAAAAGAAATAAGTATCAGGGACTTGATGACGAACGATCGAAGAATAAAAAATAAATGACCGCATATCGAACGTATATCGACGAATACTTTAATGCTTATTCTAATGAGAAACGTAGTCGAGAATGTGTTTTTTCTTTATAATTCAAAAACGTGAACGGCCGTCGGAATCTCTTTCGATCGAAGCGACAAAAAATAAAAGAAAAAAGGAAAAGAAAAAGGGAACGATGTGCGAGTTCGTGCAGCCGGTCGCTCACCTTTTAATTAACATTGAAATTGACCGGTTAATTAACATTAAATGTAACGCTGACGAAAGGTGAGAATCGAGTTAAAGAAAAAAAAAGGAAGAAAGAAAAGAAAAGAAGAAAAGGGACGTTTCGTTGTGAAACCACGTAAAAAAAAAAGAAAAAAATAACGAACTCCGCAACGTAAGTAAACAAATTTTTGATCGAAACTAATCGTATGTTTGACGTCGGCTTCGTAAATTGCGCATTGAAAATTATTATTATATTTTGTTATTCTTTTATTTTTTTCTTTCTTTTTTTTTTTTTTTATTTCAATCCACCGCCAGAAGAAAGAGATCGTTCAATCGATCGATCTGAAGGAAGAATTAAATGAGTAAAATAATAAAACGTATCTATAGTATCTTCCTCGATCGAAATATAGAATGCTATATAGGACTTGGTAGGACACTATATTCAGTGAAGCGTAACGCTCGCGTGGACTTCGTTTCAAAACTTTTTATATCTATTCTGCGAATAGAAAAAGAGATAGAGAAAGAGAGAAAGAGAGAGAGAGAGAGAGAGAGAGAGAGAAAAGAGAGAGAGAGAGAAATAATCAGTTTCTCGAAGAAACTTTCGAGTAGAACGTAGAAGGAGAGGAGGACAGGTGCAAAGTGATTCTCTCGAAACAACATACGTAAATATTCTTCTTTGAAGACGATTCCTTGGTGTTGAGGAAGAGAGAAAAAGAAAAATGGAAGTGCATACATAGAGAAAGAGGAAGATATATATATATATATATATATATATATATATAT
>OU426861.1:7473630-7476130 GCA_911387685.1 Dolichovespula media | reverse complement strand
TTCTTCTTTCTTCCCCTAAATATTTCTTTTTTATCGTAAATTTTTTGTTTTCCTTTTGTTTTTTTTTTTTTTTTTTTTTTTTTTTTTACAAACGATCACAAAACGTGAGACGTTCGTTAGAAATATTTCAAAAGGAAATCGACGCTCGTCTTCTTCTCGCAAAAATATATATGAATACACGCAAATAATACACACACACACACACATATGTATTTTTCTGTTTCTTTTTTTTTTTTTTTTTTTTTTATTCGAAGAAGGAAAAGGAGGGACGAATATTCACGGGAAGAACGTCGCGTGCTAGCTCGCGAACGTAGAGAACTAACTCTGTGCACCAAAAGGGACGTTGTGTGTGCCTCTCGTACACGATAGGAGACAAGCACGAGCTCGATGTCACACAAATATTCCGATGCCGGATAAGAAGTTCTTAGCACGATCCATAAACGACACATCCGGGAGGCGTTACAGTCATCTTGATCCTCAAGTTCCGCGAACGTCACACGCATGAGACCCTCTCCTCTCTCGCTTCGAGAGAACTTTACCGATATCGTAAAATCCGTTGTATATATATATATATATATATAGAAGTCCTACGTCGAAATTACTGAACGAATAATACACTCAATGTAATTTTATAAGGGTATAATGTATATCGTATATCGTATCTTTTTTTTCGTGCGATCAAAGGTTCATTTCTTTCATTTTTATTTTCTTTTTTTTTTTCGTTAAGAAAATTTCGTTAAAAATTTCGTTAGAAATTTCGTTATCAAGAGTAAGTTGTAACCGTGAAACACGAAAACTTACTTCTTGAAGATTGACAAGGAAAAAAAATATCGTTAATATAAATAGTCGATATAAAACGATTCGTTGACGAATTTCGTCCGTCTATAGTCTCATATTTCCTAATAGCCAAACACATAATTATCAATATTAATTATTACGTTATTCTGATGTATTTACAAAATAAATAAATTAATTAATAATGAGTAAATAATATAAAACGATTCTTTGACAAATTTCGCTTGTCTATAGTCTCAAATTTCGTAACATCCAAACATTATGATTATCTAAATCAATCATTACGTTATTCCAATAAATTTACGAAATAAACAAATAAACGAAGAATAAATGGTCAATATAAAACTAATCGTTGACTAATTTCGTCCATCTATAGTCTCAAATTTCCTAATAGCCAAACACATAATTATCAAAATTAATTATTACGTTATTCCAATATATTTACGAAATAAATTAATTAATTAATAATGAGTAAATAATCAATATAAAACGAATCGTTGACAAATTGCGCCCGTCTATAGTCTCAAATGTAATAACAGCCAAACATTAATGATTAATCAATATCAATATCCGTGCGTTATCCTGACGAAAATTTGACGAAATAAATAAAGTGCAAAAATCTTCTATGTAAAATGATTCGTTGGCGAAATCTAGAGTCGGTTGACGAGTAGCAAAAAGGACGTTTCATACGTATTGCCGTATTCTCGTTTCGTTCCCAAGCGGCTCAACTGAAATTCGAGACGGCACGTCTAATGGTGCCAGAAGCGAGTCATCACGTACGGCCTCGGCGAAAGGGTGATTTTGTTCGTGAAGAAGGAGCGGTTAGAGAGAGAGAGAGAGAGAGAGAGAGAGAGAGAGACGAAGAAGAAGAAAAAAAGGAGGAGAAGGAGGTGGAAGAAGAAAAAGAAGAAGGGGAGACTGAAGTATAGAAAAGATGAGAGAAGTTGAAGAAGTCGACGGCGGGAGGGTGGTGGTGGTGTAGGGAGAGGGGGAGTGGACCGAGACTGCGCGGGTGGGGAAGGGCGGTGGGACGGAGTCGAAGTGCAAAAATCACGAGGATCATCTTTTTTTTTTTTTTTTTTTGGTCTCGGCTTTCCTGGCATTAGCTAACGCCCGTGTCATCGTGTCGTTTTCTCGCGCCATTGAAACCCCCTTTCGGACGATTCTCGAAATATATAAATCGATTAGCCCTAATCGATCTTCTTTCGAAACCACGCGAGATACAATAACACACGTTACGATAATTGTGCCACGATTCTTTATTGTTGATTCGTATTAATTTTTTTTTTTTTATTTTCCTTTGCTCCTTTCATTTTCTTTTCTCCTGACTTTTTGTTTTTCTTCTTTTCTTCCCTCCCCCCCCATCCCCCACCCCTTCCTCTCATTTTCACTCCCGACAAAGTGATCGAGGTAAATTCATTCCTTCGTACCAAACTCTCATTATGGTTCTCGGTAAATAAAAACAGAATATACATATACACACACACACACACACACACACACAGAGGGAAATATACGCAGCTATAACGGGAACGGGAAGAAAGGCGAATTTAAAAGATGGAAACGCGGGAGGGAGGGAGGGAGGGAGTGTAAGAAGAAAGTTTAACGATCTAACGTCGACGATTTTCGGTGGTTCACCGTGGCTCACAATGACAATTATTTACCTTGCTATCTGGCACTCGCAGATTTCTACGGCGGAGCACAT
>OU426861.1:7456130-7471130 GCA_911387685.1 Dolichovespula media | reverse complement strand
AAATCGCGCGGGTCGACTCTCGATATGCATCGAACGTTCGCCCATCGAGACAGCGATCGTTCGATACACAAATATACCTACTTACTTACTTACTTACTTACTTACTTACTTGCTTCCTTTATTTATTTATTTATTTATTTGTTTGTTTACTCGCTCACTTATTTACTAAAGAAAAGCGTGCCGGTAGCTACGAGTAACGTATGACTAATACGCCGTATATACACGACACGTCTCGAAAAATTTTTCATTTTATGTATTTCACGACGCGCCTTCGACAAATGCGTTACATCTATGTACCCCCGTTATTCGAGCTAACCACGCGGAAAAAATTCAACTTAAACGTATCCCACGGAGTTTGTCGTTTTGTATATAGTATTTCTACTTCTTCCTTTTTTCTTCTTCTTCTTTCCTTTGCTTTTATTTCTTTTTTTTTTTTTTTTTTTTTTGATATGGTATTACGTACAGTGACAATTTTCGAGCTCGTATCAAATTTTCTTTTTTTTTTTTTCTTACGTATATATACATATATATATATATATATGCGTGTGTGAAATGCGTAAAATGAAGAAGAAGAAAAAAATATTTATTTACTTACGACCGATCGAAAGCGATCAATCGATAAAAATCAACAATTCGTTCTGAAATAAATCTGAACGACGAATCGATGGAAAGATTAAAAGTCGGAATCGTAGGATGTTTAAAGAAGAAGAAGAACCAAAAAGGAAAAAAAAAAGAAAGAAAGAAAAAGTATCGGATCATATTCCTTTCTTTTCTTATTAATTTCTTTTCTTATTTTTTTTTTTTTTTTTTTTTTTAACCACATATCGTCGTAACGTCACGAATGACGCTAATGAAAATTTCTAGAGTACGATTATTCCTACGTGTCGAACTAATTCACGATGAAAGAAAGATCGAAACTATTAGTCTAACGAAATGAATGCATTTAGGGACGAGGGAGGAGCTTAGGATATTTCCAAAATGTTTGATAGACGCGAGTGCTGCTGCTGTTGCTGTTGCTGTTGCTGTTGCTGTTGCTGTTGCTGTTGCTGCTGATGCTGGCGCTGCTGTTGCTGTTGCTATTGCTGTTGCTGTTGCTGTTGCTGTTGCTGTTGCTGTTGCTGTTGCTGTTGCTGTTGCTGTTGCTGCTACCACCGCGTACGTAGAGACGTAGATCGAATAAAACGGGTTCCCATCTAGTTACGGCCCTGGGGAAGCTCTCTTCTCTTCGGTGTTTTAGCCGATGCGCGCTGCGCCAGGCTCTTCGTCGGGGATATCATCTGGAAGGTGAGACGCACCAGAGAAGCGCACCCGGTACGGTGGACTAATTGGCCGATAAATCAAGCTCCGGCTTACCTTCTCCACCATAGAGAGTAGGAGAGAGAGAGAGAGAGAGAGAGAGAAAGAGTGGGAGGGAGGGAGAGGGAGAGAGAGTTTGTGAGTCGTTCTCGGTCCTACCGGACCTTCTATAAGAGACTCTCATAGTTAGGTGGAGGGTGGGTGGAGGGAGGGATTGGCCGCGACGCAGGCTCTCTCTCTCTCTCTCTATCTCTCTCTCTCTCTCTCTTTCTCTGTCGTATCTCTAATAAGATTTCTTCGAACAAAATTCGCAGTATCCGAAAATTCTCTTAAGAAATATATCTTTCGAATCTTCCTCTTAAAGTCGTCGTAGTCGTCGTCGTAGTCATCGTCGTAATCCGTAAAATTTCATCGAAACAATCCCCGTTCGACTTATCGACTTTCGACTAATTGGTATCGATGATATTTTACGTTAAACTCTCTCTCTCTCTCTATCTATCTATCTATCCATCTATCTATCTATCTATCTATCTATCTCTCTCTCTCTTTTCTTCTTCTTCTTTGGGACGAGATAAAAGGGATAACGCAAATACGTACGTACTTACGATATTTTTATTAAATTCGATCGAACATAGATCGACGAACGAGATTTACGATACTTATCGATCCTCTTAACTTCCTTTACAAATTTTTTCTTTCATACGTATCACTCGTTAATACATATTTTCCCTACGGGATATGTAAAATTTGTTGGAATAAAAGAAAAAAAAAAGGAAAAGAAAAATACTATTCTCCTTTTTTTGTTTTTCTTTTTTGCGATAAATTGTAGCTTACGAAAAATAAATCGTAGGAAGTACACATATATAATACGTATATATCGAATGAATTCATGGATATATATATATATATATATATATACGATCGTAGATACGTAAAAAATTACAGCGAAATAATAATCAGCGAATCTGATAATTACTCTTATTAATTTTCATTGAAACATTTCCGATACTAATCTCTCTCTCTCTCTCTCGCTCTCTCTCTCTATCTATCTCTAAATCTCTATCTATCGTTTATCTAATACATATTTGAGTTTCTATGTAAAAAAAAGAGAAAAAAAAAGAGAAAAAAAAAAAATAAAAAAAAAATAAAAAGAAACCCTTTTTAAATATGTGGTCCGTCAACGTTTTTCTTAGCTTCCATCCTTCTCTCTCTCTCTCTTTCTCTCTCTCTCTCTCTCTCTCTCTCTCTCTCTCTCTCTATCTATCTCTCTCACACACACACACACGCATACAAATACACCCCCTTCTCCCATCACTCTTCTCGTCCATCTCTCTTACCTTAGATATAAGTCTAAAAAATGGTGCGAAAGGTAAGTGCATAGAGAGAAAAAGGGATAGAGATAGAGATAGACAGGCAGATAGATAGAGAGAGAGAGAGAGAGAGAGAGAGAGAGAGAAAGGTAAGAGAGGAGAATACGAGAAAACGTTACGGGGCCGCGTTCTCGCGTCTAAGAGAAACAGGTTCTTCGTTTTCCGGGGGCAGGATCAGGCCGTCGGCACACACTCGGTTTTGTTACTACATAAACCGTGCGCGCGCTCACCACCACGTCCGTGCACTAATCGCACCGAGCGAACTTGTTGGAATTAATTGGTTCGGCCAATTAACGCGCTCGGCCTGAAACGCGTCGAGGGCAATGGAAGCGCACGATTGGAGAACTCCCTCTATCTCTCTTTCTCTCTCTATACATATATATATATATATATACATATATGTGTGTGTGTATGTCTATCTCTCTCTCTCTCTCTCTATCTCTCTTACTCTCTCGCGCTCGTTCAAGCTCGTTGTATCTCTCTATCATCGTCTACCCTTCTCTCCCTCTTTCTCTCTCTCTCTCTCTCTCTCTGTCATTTACACAGAACATCCTTCCATCCTTGTTCACGTAGGAAGATCAGAACGTGTAGGACGGCGAAAGTAAAAAGAAAGGGGAAAAAAAAGAACAGGAAAAAATCCTAATTAATTTAAATTCGTTAGTTATGTATCCATAAAAAGGGAGTGAAAAAGAAGGGTGGTCAGGATACAAGTAGAGGGGGCAATCGACGACGTCGTGATCCCTCCGTCTCGGGCTAGTATTAAATACGTCCCTCTAAAGTGATTTCATGTTATTAAAAAAGAAAAGAAAAAAAAAACATAGCCCGATCGATTCTATATTCTATATATATATATATCGTTATATCGAACGAAAGGTATTATTTATCGTTGCAATATTTTTTCTCCATTTTTCTTTTTGTTTTCATAGTCAAACACTAACGATCGTTGTATCGTCGTACGGTCCAATTAGTACTATTGATAATTAGTTGAATACGACTAACGTGTATGATCCACACGATTCAGGGTGATGGAAAAAATTGAATTCAATTGAATTCAGTTCGGTTCGGTTCGGTTCAGCACGGTTCAGTTTAGTTGGCTTTAATTTAGTTCAGTTTGGTTCAGTCTCGTATTCGCTTACACGAGGTAAGTAGATATATCCATGCACAAACAACAAAAACGTTGCGCCATTAGGAGGCAATGTTTTTCGTCGGAGCGCGAAGAATGTCGGGCGTGCGCGATCCTCGCACGCGATGCAAGAAACCACTTGGACTTTTATCGCGTTTAAAGACCACACTAACGTGTAGGTTAAAACTATTCGCGAAATCGCTCTATTCGACGGAGAGTCACGGTTAGGCAGGTTTGGCGCGTAATCGCGTTTTACAAAACAAATTCCACGTCGGAACCTGCGTTACGTTTTTTTTCTTTGTTTCTTTTTTTTTTCTTTTTCTCTTTCTTTTTCTTTTTCTTGTTTTACAATTACCACGGATGACGGAAAATGCATTCGACGTTCGCGGATCGACTTTTTATTTCGTCGGCAAAAAGAAGTCTTACGTATCGTGTAGGAGAACTCGTATACGTAAGTTGTACATACACGGATATATCCATATTACTTAGGTCGATTTGTAATATTTAAATGGAATACGATTCGTTTTTAACGTCATAAAAGAAAGTAATTGCGTTTGTCCCTCTCTCTTGATTATTTTATTCATCTATGTATTTAACTATATATATAGAAATAAAAAAAAAGAAAATAAAAATATCTATTAATGGGAAAAGGAAAAGAAAAGAAAGAAAAAATTGTATATTTATAAAGACAAATACGATATGCTTATAGTAGTATATATGTCGAATATATATATTAAATATGTAATATAATAATATTATTTAAATGTATTATATAGAATATTGTTAATATATTATAGATATATTAGATGTACATACACATATCTATATTTTTATGTTTACATACATACATACATATATACATATATATAAATAATCTCATTTTTTATAGATTAAAACGAACCTTTCCATTAACATTAAACCTATATACAATCCGATATATACATAGTATATCGAGACATATATATATATAGTATATCGAGACCGGAGATAAAGGAAAACGGTTCAGAAACGTATGAAGAATATCATAAAAAAAAAAAGAAAAATAGAAATACACCGATAAACCGACGTCAACGATAAAACAACGAAGAACGAACTATCTATGTACATATAGATACGTACGTACAGGTATACCTACGTGTGTATATATATATATATATATATATATATATCTTCTACCACTACTACTATTACTATTATATAGAACATTCGTATAAGAGAAAATTTATTTACCGTGGAAGCTCACGATGTATCGAACGTTTCGATCTAAAGCGGCCCTCGTCTACTGAAGAGAAGTACTACTACACTACTACTACACTACTACTATTACTACTATTACTACCACTATTACTATCCACTACTACTGCCACTATTACCACTGGCCGCAGCTATGGCCGAGGTCGAAATAAAGCGTCAGATATTATTCCTTTATGGAAGGGAAACGTTAGCATCTGGCGATAACTCACTGCAGAGAGCAGTACCGGACATATTGATTCATGTACATTCGCTGGCTATGCGAGCGAGACGAAAAGGAAAAAGAAAAGGACGAAAAAAGGAAAAAAAATATTCAAGAGGGAGAGAGAGAGAGAGAGAGAGAGAGAGAGAGAGAAAAGAAAGAAAGAAGAAAAGAAAAGAAAAGAAAGAAGAGGTTTCAGGAGAGAGAGAGAGAGAGAGAGAGAGAGGGTAGAAAAAAAATTGCAGGAAAAAACGTATGCATTTACGTACGTATATGTGTATGCACGTGTGTATGTGTGCTTGTGTGTATATATATATATATATATATGTACGTATTTAATACGATGATAAGTCATCGAACACTTATTACTTTTTCTTATTTGTTTATTCAAAAATCTTTTTCTTTAGATTGTCTTCCTCCTCTTCTTCTTTCTTATCGTTTACTATAATTATCCACATAAAACCTCCACGCGACTTCAAAAATCATGCGCACTTGTGTATTTGTGCACGTGTGTACGTACGCGGATAAATTTAATTGCTACTTTATATTTTTACATTTTTTTCTCTTCTTCTTTTTTTTTTCTTTGTTTTGTTTTCGTTTTTGTAAACGCAAAGAAAAATTGGATTATTTATGTACGGGGGTTTGCATTGATTAATTTGAAATTGATTCCTTATTCTATATTGAATTAAGAAAGACTTTCGATCGATCTTTTACGCAGAATTGAATGAATTCGCTCATATTTCTCTGTCAAATTATTATTCGCTTATTTTACTTTTATCATTTAATTACGATAGAGTTGCTTGATACGAAGGAGAAAAAAAAATAAAAGCAAAAGAAAAAATAATGAACGATACGATAAATAATTTACAATAATTAATCGTTAATAACATTATTAACATTTAATAGGCCAAAACATCGAAAGATCGTATGTATCGCTCTATAAAAAAGAGAGAGAAAAATTAACGATACGACGACAAATAATTCAATTAATAATTAATAAGAAATATATTAATGGCATTGAAACGATTAAGCATCATTGCGGTACATAAATTAATAGAATAAAATAAAAAAAATAATATATATATATATATATATATATATATATATATATATATATATATATATATGTATGTACCCATAAACGATGCAATAAATACTTGTACCACGTCTATAAATAAAAATAAAAAAAAATAAAAATAAAAAAGAAATAAAAGAAACAATGATCCAACAAGAATATTGGCGCATAATAAAATAAACAAATGTACTTAACATTTATTACAGTTACTTTCTATATCCATAATGACTTACGATTAGTATCCATGTATTATAAACACATACACACACACATAATATACATCTCCACGCATAAAGGTGTATATGTACGTATATACATATATCTGTTCAAGAATAGATTATTCTTAGGTATATCTCTCGACGAATGGCGATTTCGAGGGGTGTGGCGGGGAGGGGGAGGGGTAGGCTGGGAGCTGGGTGGTTGGGATAGGAAGGGCGAGAGAGAGAGAGAGAGAGAGAGAGAGAGAGAGAGAGAACAAAACAATGGAGAGAAATTACGATGTAATCTTCGACAATGGACGACATAAGCGTTTCGATACGCGTTCGGTGTCCACTTGTTAGCACTGAAATCGTACCTACTTACGTATCATATCTACTTACATATACGATGTACATAGACACACAACACACATATATATACACACACACATGTATCTATGTATATGGATAGGATAGTAGTAGATAGACATATAATATAGGATTCATATATATATACATACACATAATGCTAAAGTGTGCACGAGGAACGGACTCAAGCTTGCCCTCTCTCTCTCTCTCTCTCTCTCTCTCTCTCTCTCTCTCTCTATCTCTATCTCTATCTATCTCTCTCTTTCTCTATCTCTATCTCTATCTCTATCTCGCTCTTTCTTTTTGTCGGACCCATTCGAGAGTCCGAGGAGAACGCTATATTTATGTTAGTTTCACGCTGCGCATGACGTCCGATGTTCGATAACCAATAGGCGCGCTAATACTCAAGGATCCGGACTCCGAAAGGCCCATTACGGTTCGGGCCCCGATAGGGGCACGATAATATTGCCACGTGACGTGCTAACGGACATTAAACGGCCTTAAACGGATGTCAAAGGACAAAAAAAAAGTACATGATCTTATTAAAACAAGAACGAGCAACGTTGTTATCTTATCGTCAGATAGAATATAACGAAATGACAGAGTTTCCTACCCAAGTTTCTTCTCTCTCCTTATTTTTCCCCGTCTTCTTTCCTTCTTTCTTTTTTCTTTTTCTTTTGTTGGGGGGGTGGGAGAGGGATTTTTTATTTTTTTGCGTTTTTGTTTAATCGTTTTTTTTTTTTTTCTATTTTTTTCAAACGTCCGTTATATAACGTAACACGCTCCTGAGAAAATATTCGCAATAATTTTAGTTTAAGTTTAACGATCCTTAATTTTTAGTTAAGTTTTTCGATCCCTTCGAGCGTAACTTTTTTTTGTAGGTATAATAAAAAATCATTATTAATAAGTGAGAATAAATGTAAGTTTCGATTTAAGTGGCTAAGAGTCGAAGGAAGATTCGATGTAATGCTAACGAGAAAAAAAGAAATAAGAAAAAGAAATTTATCATAGAAGAGAAATTACTATGATGAAAAAACGGCAAGCGCGAAAACGAGAGACGAGGAGTCCTCTTCCTTCTTCCTTCTTCCTTCTTCCTTCTTCCTTCTTCCTTTCTCTAAAATGTCTATCGTTGAAATTACATTTTTACGATTTCTACGAATGTATTTATTTTTTTCTCTTCGTTTTTAGGTATAATAAAAAATATAAAAAAAGAAGAAATGTTATCTTGTAGACTCCTTTTTCAATCATCTTCCTTATTCCTTCTTACGTCTCCTAAAATATCTACCGTTGTTCCGTTTGAACGAATAAGCTCGCGAATAATTTTTAACAAGAATTTCATTACGGATATATTACGTATATCGAAATGAAATTTTCACGATCTCTGCGAACGTATCGTTTTTTCTTTCCCCTGTTTTTTTTTTTTTTTTCTTTTTTTTTTTCTTTTAGGTACAACAAATCGTCATTGACGAAGTGTTAATTTCGAGTTAATCGTAAACAAAAAAGAGAAATACAAATGAAATTGTCACATCGACGAAATTCCTACGAAGGGAATAAGGAAGGTTGAAGGGTTGGGAGTGGGTGTGGGGATGATAGGGGGAGGTTAAGGGGGGAGAAAAAAAGAGAGAGAAGAGAGAACGAAAGAGAGGAGCGGTAGAAGAGAGAGAGAGAGAGAGAGAGAGAGAGAGAGAGAGAGAGAGACAAGAAAAAAGAAGAGGAGTAAAGGAGAAGAGAAGGAGAAGGGGGAGGGGAAAAAAAGGGACTGCAAGTGCGAAGGCGAGAGACGACGAGATCCGTTTAACAAGGTGCCTTCTCTCTCTCCTGTCGGATAATACATAAGGGGTATTAAGGCCGCTACTCAATTGGGTATGAGCTCACCGAGAGAGGTGGACGTCTCAATTTTCTTCGCGACTTAATGACCGATCGTTAAAACCCGGCTTCGTCTCGAACCGGCTTGGCACGACGTAAGAATGACAGAGAGAGAGAGAGAGAGAAAGCAAGTCCTCTTCTCTGGGCCTTCATCTCTTTCTCTCTCTCTCTCTCTCTCTCTCTCTCTCTCTCTCTCTCTCTCTCTCTCTCTCTCTCTCTCTTTCTCAAGCAGAACGTCGTTCTAACATAATCACGGCCGTCCCTTCGTAATGACGTTTATGAGTCGACGAGGATACAGTGATTCCTTGGTACGGTTCCTTTTGCCTTTTGCGGATTCGAATACGAGGGACATTAGTGGCTACCGTGAACGAAACCACGCGTGAAACGGGCTCCTATCTTTCTTTCTCTCTCTCTCTCTCTCTTTCGCTCTATCTTTCTTTCTTTTTATTTTTTTTTTTTTTTTATTTGGTCGTACAGATAGGATCCGTAAATCCCGATAATTTATTAGTTAAACGAGTAGATAATGCCATAATCTACGTCGAAGGGACTAATCGCCTCCCTATCTCTGTCGTTCGTCAAACCAATCCAACGACGACGAACTCTTATTTATTTATTTATTTATTTATTCTTTCGGGATATCGCGCGCGCGGAAGATTTCGCTGAGTAAAGCGTATACATTTATATAAATAATACATTTTGAATATAATATCGCGTAATTATTTCAAATCGAATGACACGTTTTTTCTTTCTTATTCTTCTTCTTCATCGTCGAGATCGTATTCGTAAATATTTGTGGAAGCGGTGGGAAAGAAAAGAGAAATGTCGTCGTTAAATTCGTTGATATTTATATCGCGTGTAATCTCGATCGAACGGTATTACGAAATCATGGATAATTTTTTTTTTTATTGAATATAAAATTCCTTTTTGTCAATATATAAAAGATACGTATTGTATTATATATATATATTTGTGTGTATGTATAATTTATCTGTTGAAATTCGTTTGGAATATTTACCATTGACTCGTGCTGATCCTCCTTACCGACGTTGCACGGTGAATGTTCCGACAAAGACTGATCGATCGTAGGTAAGTAGCTCTGTTGATATTTTCATCAGTCGGTATGTGACCGACGAAATAAACAAATGAAACGTCACTTGTTGTTAGTCTTTCCCTCTCTCTCTCTCTCTCTCGACATTATACCTCGGTGACATCTAACGTCGAGTATAAACAAAACGGCCGGTATATTGCGACGAATTAAAATAACAAGACCGGCCAAATGTTTCCTATTTACATCATTTTATTCGAATCTATTAAATCTTTTTATTACCACAAGTTTTAGATTAATTTTTGTTTTCGTTTTTTCCTTTGGCTCTTTTTTTTTTGTTCTTTTTTACACTGTAAAATTACAAATCCCTGAAAACCATTGAACTCGTCCTGTATCATACGCGCGCAACACGCGGAAACAAAATAGGATAGATTCCATACAGATTTCGTGGATTTTAATCTATATTTTATTAAATTAATAAATAGTATAGATTTAAAGGGATAATAAATATAATCGTTTATAAATATATATATTATTCTCATTCGTTTAGATTAAATGAATTATTTCCAACTTTCTTATTTTCGCTTCTTCAAGCATTATTATAACTAAGAAAGTATAAATAACATGGATCTCATATAATGTATATATATATATATATATATATATAAACGTACATTTTGCATTATTTTCACTGTACGTTTTGTATTTCTTCTTATATATATATATATATATATATATATTTTTTTTTTTCTTTACGAATATTTACGTCAAACGGAATGGATATTTTATTAATATAGGTGTTCCTTTTGAAACAGCGAGCATGACTCGCTTTAAAATATAATCGATTTCAAAACCACGAAACACCGACTTTTCTTGCACTTTTTTCCAATCACGTGTTCGTACACACGTCACGTACTTCAATATATTTTTGTAAATGTTCCGTTCTACTGTCCGTACTGGTCGTAGAAGTCGAATCGTTTCGATCGTTTTGTTTTTCTTTATTCTCTTCGATACATCCAATTTTAGATTTGATCGAGCTCGTTTCTTGGGAATCTTCCTTAACGGTTACAAACTTATACTTATCCCAAGCTTTGTTGGCTCGAATCTTTGAGCACACTTTTCCATTCGTCGTTTTATCAATCGATCTGCTGTTATTCGTACTCGAATTGCTAGTCGATACGTTTATTACCGATTGGGTGACGCAAGATCTAATAAAATATTTACACGTTTACGTCTACATTGTGATTAAATTAATTTATAACAATAATACAAACGATATGCCCCGTTCTTACGTCGCAACACATTTTCTAATTATTTCCGAATCCTGTCTTCTACGACACTGTGTGGCGAGTTTCGCTATAATACGCGCATCTACTTTGATCGCTTTGGGCTTCTCAGCGTAGTTCTTCAATTTATTTAAACTCTGCGTTAGATGCTGAATCTGTACCCTCAAGGTCGCATTTTCATAAACCAATCTGGTGTTCCTTTGTACGACCTGAAGATACCATCTCTCTTTAAATCCACTTCAAATCTTTTTCTAATCAATCTAATAACCAACTTGTGACGATCAATCAAAAGATTTATTACTTGCAAGAATTTGGCCTTGTTAACCGGCAATGGTTCTTGAAACTTCTCAGACACTATAACGTTGAGTTCTTCCCTAGCTTCGTCCAGCTTCTCCATCATCTCCTCCATAACCCTTAAGTGTTCCCGGTGCAATTGATCAAACTTCTGCCTGAGCGTGTCCTTTGCGTGCTTCATGCGCAGAAATTTAATACACAAATTATATGTTATCTCACTCTTCTCCGCTAACTCCTCGCGCAATTGTTTATTCTCCTCGTCCAATGAGTCCCTAACATCCTCCAATTCCTTCCAACGTTGCTCCTGTAACTTGGATCCGCTGTTGGTACATTTGTTTTTATGACGTTGCATCTCCTCGCAAAAGTGATCCTTCTCTCTCTGATAAAAATATCTCTCGTCGTCCAGCTGTTCTAAAATGAAATTCAATGTTTCTTTATTTTAAATCCTATATGCCTGAATAATAACTGTACGTATAAACTTTATACATTTATATATATATATATATATATATATATATATATATATATATATATATATATATAATCCTTACGTTTAAGATTTCTATTACATCTCTGTTGCTTCTTCAATTCAGCCGATAATCTTTCTCCGTCCTTACGCATGTTCTCCAATTGAATGTCCTTGGTGTAAATGTTGTTTTGTAGATCGGCGATGGTCTCTGTTAAATTTGCTACCTTTAAATGAAACTTCAAATTTAACTTATTTTCTATCTCTCTCTCTTTCTCTCTCTATCTATCTATCACTCTATCTCTTTTTCTTTTACACACGCATACAAATAGATACGAGCTGGCGATGATTACTATGATAATAATATAATTGTAAGTCATTTGAGACATTAATTGACTTACATTTTGTCGTATGCCGTTTTTAAAAATAATCTAAATTACCGAAAAGAATGATTTTTCAAAAGCACGAAACATATAATGATCTCTTTCTTGTTTGTCATTCTAGAAAAAAAAAAAAGAAATAATTTTCAAATATAATTTATATCCGAACGTGTCAAAAGATATCTCAAAAAGAAAAAAAATATGTGACATCAGTTGAATTATCGAATTATGAATGATACATAAACATGCGACTTAAAAACACTTTGGAATGACATAAGGTCACAAAACGATATATAATTCGTGTACTACAATCTTTGATCGATGACAAATTGCAACTCACTTGCTTGAGAAGTGACTTCGATTCTTTTTCCGTTGTGTTACATTCTGAATTTTCTGAGGATATTCGATTGCCTGTAACGTCAGACCCACAAGTTCCATTTAATTGAGAACTCTGCATATAATGGCTATCAATTTTAAACGGCGAAACAAAAAAAAAAACTTTATTCGGTAATTCCCTCCTCGAGGATGGATTTTAATTTTTTTGTCGCGAAATTTCAAAACTATCTTGAATAATGCGGATGATCAATCAAATGATCTAGATTCATTTCACTTCTTACATAAAAAAGGGAAGATAAATTGATACATCTCAAAAAAAAGGTTACAAACTGTGACATTCTCAATATAACAAAAAAAAAATTGACACTCAAGCGAAGCATACACACATTATACGATACATATTATTGACATACATGTTACGTACGAAAAACATAAAAAAAAGAAAAAGATTGTTAACATTTACGATCACCTAAAAGCGCATGAGATTAACGTACGTAAAAAATTATTACTGCGGCGATGTGGTCTCTTCGTTTATTTTAGAAAAATGTTTATTTCATTTGTGATACACTGATTTCGTTTCTTTCTTTTTTACTTTTTTATTTTTACAGAAAATGTTCCTTTCTTCGAACACCGCTTTTTTCGTAATTATCGCAATTAAAAACACACGCTTTATCGGGGTCAATCAAAAATACAAAAGGAAGGCTAATTAACGCGTTTTATATTTTATGTTTGATTTCCTTTTATTTTTTTATACTTTTTTTTTTTTAATTATTTTTTCCTTTTATATGTATATATATATATATATATATATATATATATATATATATATATATATACATTTATCCACACGCACGCACACACAAACACACACACACAAATATATATATATATATATATATATATAATGTGTGTAAAAGGAAAAAAATTCATTAGATAATCAAGCTCCTTTATATAAAGTTAGCATACACTCTCACCACCTATGGGGGAGGTATATATAATACTCGAATGAATTTTACTCATGCAATACTGATTAAAAGTTGTGAAATTTTTTATTGTGTATCGTATATGTACAAAATAGGTGTACAGACTACTATCTCAATCGCATGGGCGTTTCAAACACCCATTCGCATATACTTCTGCATATGATACTGATGTAAGAGCATCACACAACTGTGTAGTACACCTGTAAACTCTCCCCTCTTCTATTTATCTTTCATCAAATGGAATGAATATCGAGGTGACGCGTGAATATGCTTTTTCCCTTTTTTTCTTTCTTTCTTTTCTTTTCTTTTCTTTTTTAACAATTATTAATGACACTGCGGTATAAGGGTTTTTCTTCTTGTTGTTCTTCTTCTTGACTATTACCCTTTTTTTTTATCTCTCCCCCTCTCCCCCATCTTGTACACACGAAAATAATAAATTACACCGGCTGATAGAGTTAGCTTTGCAATTTTCTTAAGAAGACATACCACCCTATTTTCTGAATCGTGTTACATGGCTACAATAAGATAATATATTTTCTTTTTTTTTTCATTGTTGGAAGTGTATTTATGTGAACACGGTATCAGAGAAGACAGAAAAAGTAAATTACAAGTACGTCTCTTTCACTGCAAGTTCGTTTGTGCTTTCCACAAGTTTAACGAACAACAACTGGGCCAAGAACGACCTCATAATTTTTAATTAACTCTCACTCTCTCTCTCTCTCTCTCTCTCTTTCTCTCTCTCTCTCTCACTCTCTTTATGATATCGTACAAAGTTCAGTCATTAAAACCTTCGGATTCAAATAACAACTTTTTTTCTCTTTTTTTTTTAATAGATTGCATGTATCAAATAAGGAAAGAACATAAACGCATCTATGTAAGGTTCAACATCGTTATAATAACGAGATAAGTAAAAGGATCGCTTCTAGCCACTTGTCTAAAAAGATCTCTCCCTTAGCAGTTCAAATTTCATAAAATTTTGTCAAAAAAATAATTTCTAATTAACAATCTTTTTTCTCCCTCTCTCTCTCCCTCTTCCCCTCTCTTTCTCTTTCTCCATATATCATACATATATAGTTAATACAATGCAGCATAAGGGATATTCCTTTAAGACAAGCAGAGAAGCTACGTATTTGCTGTTGAAGCAATAAATGAAAGTTAAAAAAAAATACATATATATACATATACGTATGCATATACATATATATAAAATCAAAGGAAATTGATTACTTAAGTGGTAATACTACACTGCTAAATTAAATCCGTGTATGGCTCATTACAAGTGGACTAGTAAAACGTGATACCATTCTGTGAAATACATGATACACTTATCTTATTGTACTTTATTGGTCCAGTTGTGTTTTTTAGAAACGTGGAACGCAACACGTGTCGTCTGATAATCTGATGAAACGATACTAAATTCGCATAAATGCGGATGATAATTGATGATGGACTTACGCATAA